>VXAA01001853.1:713432-761043 GCA_013399115.1 Anseranas semipalmata
TTTTTTTTGTAGGGAAGAAGGTTATATGCAATAGAAATTATTTGTTTTAAGGGATTTTTTTCCAAGTTTGTTAAAATTTTAAATACTTATCTTTAGTTCTAAATTAAGAAGAGTTTTCCCAAATGCTAGAATGTTAAACAACAAGTTTTGCTTAGTTCCAGGTATGATCAAATTTGCTTGTAATTAAGAAACATTCACTTACAGAAGCTACATAAGGAGAGATTTGTTTAGCACTCTTAAAAAGCCCAGCATAATTAGACATTACTTTAGGTACTACAGTGATGCATTTTATTGAAATCTACTTCGATAATATGACACCAAGCTGTGGGGTGCAGTTGACATGCTGGAGGGAAGGGATGCCAACCAGAGGGACCTGGACAGGCTCAGGAGGTGGGCCTGTGCAAATCTCATAGAGTTCAACAAGGCCAAGTGCTAGGTCCTGCACCTGGGCCAGGGCAAAGCCAAGCACAAATACAGGCTGGGAGGGGAATGGATTGACAGCAGCCCTGAGAAGGACTTGGGGGTGTTGGTTGAAAAACTCAACATGAGCCAACACTGTGTGCCTGCAGACCAGGAGACCAACTGCATCCTGGGCTGCACCAAAAGAAGCCTAACCAGCAGGCTGACAGAGGGGATTCTCCCCCTCTGCTTTGCTCTCGTGAGACGCCACCTGCAGGGCTGCCTTCAGCTCTGGGGCCGCCAGCACAAGAAGGGCGTGGACCTGCTGGAGCGAGTCCAGAGGAGGCCACAAGGATGCTCAGAGGCTGGAGCACCTCTCCTGGGAAGAGAGGCTGAGGGAGTTGGGGTTGTTCAGCCTGGAGAAGAGAAGGCTCCGACACTTCTATGAATTTAATTTTTTAGATAGTTGTACAAGGTTTCTTATTAGCACCTTCAGAATAAAGTCATCTTCATCTTGGATATGTGCAGAACAATTACTTCAACTTTATTCTAAAAAACATGAAAAGAACACAGAACACAAAACCAGCTTGTCATGAAGTTGCTATCCATAATTTTATCACAGAAAAAAAAAAAGTTTTTTCTCGTGCAAAGTTGTCAATAGTGAAGGACTTCTAGAACTTTTTTGCAGCAACCGTTATGCCAGGCCAGCCTTGCCTGCTGCCCTCAGTTACAGCTGATGGCTGCCCCTTGTTCTGCCAGGACCCAGCCGGGCACAGGCCATTTGCTCTCACTGGGAGCCGCTCCTGGTGGGCAGAGCCCACTCCAATTGGTGCCCGTGCTCTTCGCAGCAGTCCACTGCTTAGACTGAACCTGTCAAATGCTGACACTGGGGGTCTTATCAGACATCTGTTTAAATTAGGAGATCCAAATTCCTGCTGATTAATTACCTTTTTCTGTGAATAAACAGGAAGATCATGAGTTAATTAAGGTACATGTTCAATTAATCTAACTGGTGTCAGGTGCGCTACATATCAGAAGCAAGGAAAGAAATGCTTCACTGATTCAGAATATGTGCAGTGCTACACGGTGCATGCACACAGACTGTGGTTTTATCTGTCAGTAGCCATTGAGATAAACACTGTGCAGACGATCTACATACACTCTTGCAAACCACAAAATTAAGCAGTGGACAGGCTAAATTGATCTTAACCCAGATTCAAAACTTCTCTTCAAATGAATTTGACTCAGTCCTAAAGCCTTGTATTACAAGCAGAATCAATCAGACATGAAAATTCCTGCTTAAAAATCCTTCTTGAAAATCAAAACCAGTGATTTCGAGGTATTAGCTTTGAAGGATTTAATACAGTAGTGACAACAGAGCTGCTGTCTTCTGTGAATATCCATGACCTGAATCATTAGGAAAAGTTACTTTCAGTCTATTTTGAGGTCTTCAGCGTACCCTGAGGAAGCTCCTGCTGTCATCCGTGTGTAACAGCCGACCAGGTGGCAGAAGTCTCCCCAGCAAACGCATCCTCTGGTCACTCACACTGCTCCCACGAGACAGGCAAGAGTCGCCTGCAGCTCCCTTTGCATAGCACATTGACTGCTCAGGCTTGTCTTCCCACACCATCTTCAGTGTTAACACTGAATAAATGATACACATCTCACCCTCAAAATCTTTCTTCACTATACTCATTCTACTCTACACTGAAGAGCGTCTGAGAACTACTTGCTCAATATCAGCTCTCAATTTTGAGCAATAAGTATATTTTTTATTGGCATTAAATCTACAGTGTTTCTCCAGAAAGTTCACCATTTGGAAAAATACTTTCAGAGACTTTCATGAGGCATATAAGAAAACAACAAAAATACGATACGAACTGAATAACCAGGGAGCCATGTCACTCTCCTGTAAACAACATATCAATTTTTAAAGCTGGTCTATTCTTCACACAAGACTTAACTTAGGGGTTGAAGTTGATGGTAAGGGGAGCTATGAACGTGAGAGATACAAAGTCAGCTTGCTAAACAAAAGTTGAATTTTAAGATCTAGAATATGAGAGCTGATAAAAATTACGTGCAAGTTTCAGATGAGATGATTTTACATCATCTCAAGATCATTAGGTTAGATTACAGGAGCATAGGGTCATCATTTCTACAAGCCTGATGTTATGAAACAAAAGATATCACTGTCATGACTACCGTCAAAAAGACTGAAGGAAGCAATCAATATTAACAGAAAGAAAATGACCGATCACTATAAAAAAGGACCAAATAGAATCTTCATCCTGGAATGCTGTAAATGTCACATTCCCATAGTCACTACGGTTCGCAGAGTGGAACGGAGCAATGTTTTGACCAGTCTCGTGTGCTCTTTACCTAGTACAGAGGTCATTAGGACAATGTTTTGCATGATCTTTCTTGGATGCAGTTGGAGATGATGCTTTCTGAAAGCATTTCCAAGCTATGGGGCTGCTAATCCAGCTTTTTCTAGGTCTCATTGAAGCCCTGATAAAAATACACTTTTATAGCTGGTTTAGTCAGGTACAGACTGTTGGTGATGAGCCAAAAATATAAAAAGCCTATTTTCAATTAGAAATTTGCAACTCCCCAAGAATAGGAATTTTTTAGAATGGTATTTTCAGAGAAGCAAAACAATGGATTGTTTTCTATCTTTAAATTTATGAATAGTAATTTGAGGCTTTATATTCTGATAAACTTTCCAACCTTTGCCTCACGCTTCTGCTCATGAAATAATGACTGAAAGCCATGTTTCCAGATAGTTCCTGTGTATTTTAATTCTTTCCATATCTTCTGCACTCATTATAGCCACTGATGGTAAAATTAGCTTACATCATCATTTGCTGTCTACTAAACAAGAAATTAAGGATTATTACAGTATCATTATCTATTCTGCAGTTCATAGCACATTTTGAACCATCTTCATGAAAACCAAACAGTAACAATAGAAAGACCCTTCAAAACATTAAGTAACACCATTGCTTTCCCATAGTTAATGCAGCTGCAAATAATTTGTTGTTCTTACACACAGCCTGTTTTAAGTGTCAATACTATATATAAAATCTTTTAAAATGGCTGCTGTATTTAAAGTCAATTCAAGTCAGTCTCTTGCTCCTATTGATCTCAGCATCTTCCAAGTGACTGGCTATATGCCTATATTTCTAACACATCTACATGGGCGGATAAATGCTCTTTCTATAAAACATTGCGACTTCTTGTTATAGAGCTGAAAGACTCCAAGGACACTTATTGCCTCCTTTTAAAAAGGAATTATGTGCCTCTCTGCTAGGCAGATGCCTGTCTCATTAATACTTCTTCCTTCCACTTTTCTCCAACGACGAGCAGCCCTCCCTCTGCCTCCCTTCTGTGTCAGCTTCCCAGAGCTGCTACTCCTCCCCCAGCCTTTGCAATTATACATTTATCAGCCTCCTCTCTCCCAGGAGCACACAGAAACTTTTCCTCCTGCCACATTCCAAGTCTCTCCTTATTCTCAAATACCCTAATCCTCCCCCTCAAAAAGGCTGGCATCCTCGAACGAGGACCCGTCCTCGTCTTCTACAGATATTTGTGCTTTGATTTTTAGCAAACCGAAGGACCTGACAATCACCTGAGCCAGAACTACAAGAGCATATCTGCCTCAAGGTCCATTTTGTATCTGATCTGTTATCCCCTTATCTTTTACAAAGCCTGGAAGTGGAGAACAGCCTTGTCCAATTCACAGCAGTTGCAGATGGTAACCAAAAAAAGGTCAAAGGAGGGAGGTTACTACTCCATTAACCATCTGCGTCCACACTTGGTCTCTTCCACAACATAGGAGGGCAGGAACTACGTTGCATCCGAAGTGATCGAATGAAGGACCAAAGGACTCGTTAGGGTGACAAGCAACAAGTCCAGACAAGGACATAAGAAGAGGGAAATGCAGAGAGGCATCATACAGTTTCCAGTTTGAAAGAGAAAAGCTCTCCGTCCCTGCCTGTCGTACTCCAGGCACTTCCACAAGTGTTCTCATACAACCACATTAGTCAACTTTCTCCCCCGCTTATCTTCTTTGCTTTGCCCAAGTCACAAACTTAATTTGCCTTCATACCCAGCTCCCCCAGGAGATCCCAATTTCTGAACTCCTGAAAAACCCACTGAAGGCAGTATTTGAGAAAGGCTACACACACTGTGCTTGATGCGCAGAGAACAGAACTCTCTCTAGTGCGGTCATCTGGGCTTCCCATTGCTAGCCCTAATTAGGCTAACAAAATAAAACATTCCCCAAGTTACATTAAAATTTACCAGATTAACAGAATTTCATGAACTGAAAGGAAAAGAAAAACATACAGAATTCCTCACAACAGTTTTTATAAACAGGAAATTCTCCTGTCTTCAATGAATTACAATCAGGATCTCCCCCAATAAATTCATATTTAATATAGTACATACGCTGCCTTTACACGTCAGATGTCTTTTCAACAGTATTGAGAGTTAAGCTCCTGATCTGCTGAAGGCTGAATTATGAAGGAAAAAAAAAATCTTTCAAGAGCATTACAACTTCCAAAATCCTATTCTGGGCTAATAAATCCTTTTATCATTTCAAATATAATTTCTGCAAATACCTTATGAAATAATATTTGAAAATTGTAATATTTTTTTTATAATTGTGCAGAACAACTCAATATCTGCTTATTCACTTAATCTTGTTAACTTCTAGCAGTAGAGAAGGAAATGTTCATCTGAAAAGAAGAAAAGGCTTTATGAAAGGTCTTTAATACTCAGCTGCACCTACCTATTCATAATGAGAAGGAAAATGCTACATTTACCAAAAATACCATTCAAAGTTGTGTTGCTAAAAATTCACAGAATTCAGTAGAAATTGGATATCATCAGATACCAGAAAAATAAAGCCTGTCCATGTACACGCCTGTATGTCATTCATCAGTACAACACTAACATCAAACAGTAGAGAGGAACCATACTTCGCTAGTGCAACACGAACATAAAACAGGAAGAGCTCTAGATCCTTACAATTTACCATCAAAATTGTTTTGCTTTCTTACGTAAATACTTCAGTTCAAAGACTTGTGCCCGTTACCATAAGTACATGCACAGAAACAGGCAAACACTAGGAAATACATCTTAGTAATGTTTCAGCCTTTCCTTTGCATTATGAATACCTTATTTCCAACTGCTATTACGCTAATAAGGGAATACATATATTTATCAGCACCGTGTTTGCCGCTGGTTCAGTCTACACAAAGAACAGATTGATGCATGAGCTTTGATTTCTTCATACCGATTATTTTCTTAACTGCTTGTATTGAAATTATTCCTACAGTGAGTGCAGGGAGCAAATTTACATTATATCAAGAAAAGCAATAATATAAAATTGTTGAGACAACATTGGGTATTAGCATAGGTATGCACACATATCAGAGATGAGGTACAGGCACGTACCAATTAAGGTGCTGGAACATACATATGCAGATATTTCTGGCTTATGAGCCTATCTCAAGCTTTTGAAGAAAATGGCTTTTTGAATAGAACCATCCAAGAAATCTGCACTACAAGAACTACCAGCAGTTAGATGTACTTCTGTCATAGCTTCAAAACTCTTTGCTTTCCTCTTAAGTTAAGATTATCCTGAATTGTGAGAAATTGCAGGAGAACAGATCAGCAAGATGTCAAAAAAGGTCAGGAGTCTCTCAACTGACACAAGAACATAATAGTTCTCTGTGAAGCAAGATGGAGGTCATGGTGAACTACATGGGAAATTTCCAAAATCCAGAGTTTATACAAGCTCCAGTTCTTAAGAGCCAAGCTGTGAGTTTTTTTGTTGTTGTTGTTGGTTTTTTTTTTTTTTAAATGAAATGTACAATTACTGTCATTCCACATAAAACCCATTATTTTATTCTGTCTGTATATACCCACAAGTTTCACTTTTCCTCCTCCCTTCACCTGAGAGGGCAAAAAAAGATGACAGTTTTTACAGTGAAAGGGTATAGAGATTCCTTTTTTTGACTGAAATGTCATGATTCTTCTGTGCAACTAGGATATATAGGCCCCAAACCCTTGAATAAAGAAGCAAAGAACATGTGTCAGAGCACATCTCAGAGTGGGGCAGCTGCAAGCTGAAACCGAATTTGAGGACACAGGAATTTATACCACATCTTTGTTAATACGGTGAGCTCCTTTAACTACCTGGACAAGTTAAATGTTTGAGTGAGAAGCTGCAAAATCCACCACTTTTTAAGCCAACTGTCCCCAGTGGAATTTAAGTCACTGAGACAGATTCCAGGGCCTATTCATGAAAATTCATCTCAGCTCCTTCAGGTGTGCTTGATGGCATTCAAACACATGAATTTTGGAGGAAGAAAGAATATAATTTGTTCATGTGAAAAAATTCTAAAGGCTTCCAAAATGAGTATCTGCTCCAAGCTTCAGAGTACAGCAATGGGATAGAGCGGCACAGGAGGAAAGCACAGACACAAGAAAACTGAAGAGCAGCAAAATGTAAATGAATGCTCCAAACCATGCAGGTCAAACTCAAGCAACTAAAACAGAAGCAAGACACAATCTTTGTAGTCCATGGTACATGGAAATGTGAACATAGAAGCAGAGATAATGTAAGCAACCCTCAAGAACTTATTGCAAAATAATCAGACTGTTAAATTAAAATGGCAATAAAAAAATTAGTATTGAGTGTAGCTGATGAAACAACAGAAATCCTAAAGCCATACTTCTAACACATGCCTGTGCATACATACTACACAAGTTCTCACTCATCTAGACAGACAGACAAATGACTCCAGGAATGTTATTCTTACTATATTATCCCCAAATTACTCCTAAGACAGGAAAGAAGAAGTTTTGACAGATTGAAGTTGCCCACAGGGCTTGGTAAACTCAGTCTAGTTAATAGAAAGATAATAGATTAGCCTTTAACGGGTACATGCTGAATGTTCCCATTGCTGTTTAACAGCACCCGTGATCCCTCGGACTAAGTCAGGTTAAGAAGCATTTATGACAAACTTACTGGTAATAAAAAGGGTGACTTCAAAGTTAATCAGCTGTTTTTTTTTTTTTTTTTTTACCTGTGCTTTTAGATAAAGGCAAATAAAAATTTAAAGTACATTTGGAAATTTAGTAAAACACCAGAAGTGAAATCAGAGAGAAATACTAACACAAAAGCCTAGTTATGCTAATAGAAGTAGCAATAATCTGTACTCAGTACCACCACTGATGATAAAGATTAGGTTATCTAAGAGAGCCATGTAGGAAAAGCTCCTCGCACAGTAAGTTACAGAGCCCCTCGTTTATAAGATTTTAAATGAAACAGAGGGATAATATATTTAATGAAATAGCTAATGCATTTACAGTTAAGTGATAAAAGTGCAAAGCAACAATAGAATATTATGTTCTTAATTGCACTTGAGGCCTTTTATTCTTTAGTGAAGAGAGTTACTCCAGTAACTGGGGAAGAGTGGGTAAGAGATGTTTGCAGCATTCTTTTTTTTTGTTTTGTTTTTTTCCCCCTTGAGCACAAGAAAGAAGAAAAATCATACTGGATACTTTCCCCTTCTCCATCATCTCCCCCTTCCCCACATGATTGCAAATGAAAGATGCACACAAATTTTTCTTACAAAGAAAGCACAGTAACAAAAGTAGTTCTCCAGCATGCTCATAAATAAAGTAGAGCTCTTTAACAGCCACTTCTAGATCAGATAAAGGGTCAGAACTCTAATTTGGAACCCAAACTTCTCTGATTTCACCGAAATAATCCTCAGGACACAGAGTATGCATCGATTTAGTTGACATCCCTACCCAAGGGGCTCCTGTGATTTACATTTATTCTCTGAACAGGTGTGCAGCACAGAGGCAGTGCTTAGAATAGACATATTTACAGACTTCTCTGTTCTCACTTAGCCTAACCAAATGCCTCCGCCAATGTAGCAATCATCCTCAAAAGCATGTCCTGGAACTGCTAGAATAACACCTCTGGAAAAAAAAAAAGATAAAAGAGTATATGAGCCTTAACTACTTTCAATTTAATAAAGGTAACATTAACAGAGTGCTGTGCCTACACGTAGACTGGAGTAAGGGACTGTTTACTCAGAAGAATTTTCCAATATAAAAAGAAAAGGCAAATGAGAGAAAAATTAAAAGAACTTATCTTGAGAATACAATGTACAGGCAAGCGAGTTACATTAATAAAATGGCCCAAAGGAAAATTTTCCACAATTTAAACAGAAGAGAGAATTTAAGTATAATTTTCCAGTTGGATCAGTTAAAATACCTGAAGCACATTATGAGAAAGGACATAAAACAGACAAATGGAAACAAGTAATTTGTATAAAACGGTCATGCAGCCAAGGAAACAAGCACTGCAGAGCCCTAATACTGCTATGATTTGCTCACATTCAGCTATCCAACCATCCTAAAGGCCAGAGAAGCAGAGTGGAGTCTTTCAGTAGAGCCCAGTACCACCCTCACTCTATTCCTGCTGGAGTTAGCAGCCACTGATTTGAATAGGAAAAGTAGGCAGCAATGACCTAATTCTGAAAATCACAGATTTGGCAGGGGAGAAAGAAAAGGGAGATATGAGCCTTAAAGTGCTTATTTAATTCCCTCCTCACTTTGAGACCCATCAAATTCCATCCTGTGTCTCCCTCACTGTGGCTATGTATGTACTGGAAGGAGACGCATCTATAACAGACCAACAGGCGACAGCCTTGTCTCAGGTATAGGTCCTGAAAAACCATTTCAAGCATATACCCAGAGAGGGATTTTTTCGAAGTTTTATTCATGACAATTTGAAAACCAGTTGAGAGCTGACTCCTTCTCCTATCAAATCACTATCCATATTAAACCACAACAAAAGTATTGGCAAAGGTTTCATCAATAATTGAAATAATTATTGAAATTTCAGTTTTGAATAATACAGAAGCAGACACAAGTGTCTCAAATGGATAAAATCACTTCCATGCAAGGGAAAAGGACATTACTATTACTTCTTTAGGGGGCAGGGAGGCATACGAACACAGCTGCACATAGCACCCACATCTTACTTTGGATAAGAGTCTACTGGAAAGATTCTGTTGTAGTTATACAGCTGAAATAATGACTGCTTTGAACACCCACAGCAAAACTGCAACCTGTGGTGCTTGGATGTTAGGATTTCATTTGGCCTTCAGAATTTACATAAAGAAATAACTCATTTTGTAATGAAGACAAGATATATATTTAATTCAGCTATGACTGAAATAGCCAGTACAATTCTCATAAGTTGCAAAAAAAAAAAAAAAACCAAAAAACAGTAGGTATATGCTGAGTTGCATTTCACCATAGGTCAAAGTTATATTAGAGACAAATACAGGTACATGCACCTATGTGTAAGATCTTTATCTCATTACAGAAACAAGTTTAAAATAATATGGCAAAAGCAAGCATTATTTCGGAACAAAACTAGCAAAGAGTAATCAGAACAAGCACGCTAGTTCAACACAGTCCGACACACCCAGGAAAGCAGTTACGTGCTGAAGACACTCTAGAAGTCTAGCCCACCTTTCTTACACGACCAACAAACTTTTCATGAAAATTAGGTGTTTTACTTTCATATGCTGTGTGTTGCAAACTACAAGAAAAATGGGTGAAAAGTAGATGTCAATTTTTCCAATATACATCTGGTCACTAAGAATATAAACGATGCCTCTTAGAGAGGTCGATATGAATAAGGTAGAGGATATGAATATGCAGACTGCAAACCAGGAAAAAGAGGATACCCAAGATCCTTCACATTACCTTGAAGACATAAGCAGCTAAGTGTGCTGCCTCTCAGAGGACAAAAACAACCTTACAAATTGTACAGAGGCTCTGGGATTGCTGGGAAGAAATACAAGTAACTGAACACATCACCTGCGCCCCTTTGTATCTTCCCCATCAACTATAGGAAAAAAAAATCCAAGCTTTCTCTGCTCATGCTCTATCACAACTCAGGTGCCTCAACACAACATCAACACCAGACTTGATGAGATGGAGAGACAGGGAACAGAAGAGACTTCAGCAGACTGGAAGATGCGAGACTGGGCTCACGTTCTCCTTTCTGTGACTGAGAAGACAACAAGAGGTAGCGCGCTATCTTTAGAGATTTTACCTCCAAAGTATGAAAGAAGATTTGTATAACTCACTGGCCATCGGATGTCTATTCTCAATTCATACAGAGAGTGGGCTTTCAACAACACTGCTCTTGATCTTTATCTGTTCTCCAAGCTGAATAAAAGCAAACAAGCAGCCCTCCCTTTCTTCAAGGGAAGAAAATAAATTTCAATTAAGATCTGTAAACGAAATGCTAATCTTTAAAAATATTTGTAAAGTACTACACAGTTACGTCCTATAGAAACCCATTACTTGATTTTTTAATCGGTTTTTCATTTTAGACAGAAAATTTTAAAACCTAATTACTAAATGGCATCTTAGAAGATATTCTTCAATGAGTCCTTCACAGGCTGTGTATCAGTTATTTAGACAGACGTTACAGAAAGGGTATGAATACATTCTTTTACATAGGATGTGAATAATAAACAAAATGAAGAGATGCAATTAAACTGTTCTCTGCAGTGTAACCAACGTAAGCAGCAGGTAATCTCAGTGTATGTGTACAGCTGGTATCACTCCAGTGATTTCAGCTCAAGTGGAAATTCCCAGCCTCGCTTTTGACCCTTGGCTTGATGGACCGATCTAACCGCGGGCAGCCAGCGCTGCCTGAGATGCCCCACAGCACCCACACTGTCAGCACAGTGCTGGTAAATAGGATAAAGGCTCCAAGGGACAATGGCAGCAGGAGGCCAGGAGAGATTCACAATAGCATTTCACAACATGTTAGACAACTGAGTCCCATCCCTAGAAACACCTAAACTAGCTTGCAGGTACTAAATACAACTCAAAAACCCAGAGGCCATCTTAGCTGTGAAATCTCTGTAACAGTTCAGGTAGAGGCTCGGGCAGTTGTCCACGCTGAGTTCGGCGCTGTCATAGCTACAGCCCTGCCACTTCACAGACACCGCAGACGTTTCTGCATGAGCTGCAACACCAGTGACAGCAACAAAAGCACGCAGACCCCCAGAGGCAGCACAGCTGTAGGTGCGCTATGCCAGATGCTGCTGCAGAAAAGAACATCTTCCCGAGCTCCCATCAGCTGCTCCGGAAGGGTAGCTGTCGTGTCCAGTCTGTAGCCTTCACAGAGAAAAAAATGGCTTGGAGCCAGAAGAAAAACAAGGTAAATCTACTTGGAGTTATTTTTCCCTTCACCTCTTCATTTCTGTTACACTAGAGAGAGATTTAGTTTCAGATGTTTCTTTTGTGTCTGGCTTATGACTTAGATAAACTTGTTTTGGTAAGCATTATAGAGCGAGGAACATAGCGCGTTGGCTCCCTTGCGATACACTGACAGACCATTCATGGTAACACATTTCCTATGGGTCCCAAGATACATATTAAAGTTAAGATCCCCTGAATCAAGAAAGTGACAGTCTGTGGTCTTTAATATTAATAAAGTTAATTAGGCAGAAAAAAGACCAACTTAGAGCACATTAAGGAAAAAAAAGGTCTTTACTGGTACATTTTCTCTGAAAATCCAAGCGCACATTTCTCATTCTGTGTGAAACTTTTCTGTTCATGTATATTCAGGGACTTCAGTAGCAAAGTATTGTAACTGTGGGAAAGATGGTGATAAATTTACAGACAAATCAAAAGCAACCTAAATGTGTTGTTTCAACTCAAGCCAGCACAATGACTAAGCTCTCTAAGGACATGGAATGCAAAGCTTATTTCTTTCAATGACCACAATTCAGTTGCTGCCACTGTTGGTCACCTAAGGAAATCCCAAATGATGAAAGCTTTCCAGTTCTGGAGATAATGGATAAAGGAATACAACTCTTATCATCTGAGTTGAGCAAAAATTATAATAGTAATGAATTTAGCTTTTCCGAAGTTTGGTTAAGGAAATAAAAAATTTTGTTATTTCTGGTCTGTTGGTTTCTAGTTTCCTTGGTTCAGTAATAGCCATTGCAGCCAGAATCCTGTCCCCAAACGTTGCAGGTAATAAGATACCACATGAGACCTAAATGTGATCCACACCCTAACATTTTAAGACTAGGAGATGGCTTTTCCCCAGCTTCCACAAGAATCACCTTGGCCATACAGATGTTTTCATGAACTCATGGTCCAAAAGAACTGAGTGTTCATCTTGTATGATCTCAATTCAATTACTTGATGTATTTCAACAGTAAAAAGATTAAATCTTCCCATCATAAAGCAAACTCAACCATTAACTAAGCTTTCATTTGAACCAGTATATAAAGTTCACTTGTACATTACATGTGTTTTTTTTTTTTTAAACCTATACATATTCACAGGTCAAAATACCATGCATTAGCAAGTACATTATGTTATTTAAGTAGGTTTAGGGAACATGCAAAGTGTTTCTTCCAGTGCACTCTCCCAGCCTTTTTGTCCCAAGAAATCTATCACGTGTTGATTGCCCAGTTTTGTGTATGCAAGACCACTCAGCATATCCCAAAGGGCTTTGAGAAGTTACTCCAGTTTCTGTAGCCCTCTTTTTAGTCTTTTTTATAACTTTTCATCTCCAAAACATCTTTTTGCAATGAATTCTACAATGCAATGAATTCTGAAGTGACAAATATAAAACACAAATGATTACTCTTCTACACCATAAACTGTGTGCCTTCTTTTGTCTATTAGAGGAGGATTTGTTGTTTCTTATTTTTCCTATCCACACCATTCATGTTATATCACTGCTCTAAACTGATGTCTTCAAAGGATCTGTCCTCAATGTCTCCACAATATATTTTGTGATTGGCAACAAATAACATCATGACATGGTTTGCAAATTTAGCAACTCTAGCATGTTTCAGCAGAATTTGCAACCTCAGTGAAATTCAAACAATAAAAAAGTACCAAGCAAAACTTTCTTGTATAGAGGATCTCTCACCTACCAGTAATATTATGTTCCATCTCAGATCTGATTAGGGAATTTCTGCATTTCCAGGAGACCAATGAGGTTTTCAGAACTACAGACCACACCAGAAAAGATATTTATGAAAACAAAGAATCCAGTAACCTGACCTGAATTTGACTATGACAAGTTTACACCTGTGAAAGTGAACTCTGATTCTCATAATTAACTCAGATGGTCAAAATGCTAGTTTCAGGTTTCATCTAAAACATTTTCAGTACTATATAAACACACAGAATACATGCACACTGAATTGCTAATGTTTGCTCCTACACCCCCTGCTCGAGTCTTCCATCCAAACCCTGGCAGACAGACAGTCCTTATTTTCTGTGCACAGCAGTAATATTGTTTCAGATATAATGCACTTCCTTGCAGAATTCAGAGTACACATAAATGGAGGGGAAAAAAAAGTAAAGCACATCTAACATCCCTTTGTTCACCACAGGTTACTGATACTTAGAAACAATTATAGTGTAAATATCTTATGCTCGTATTAACTAATCAGTCCTAAATGAGTTTATTTAAAGAAATACCTCCAGGAAAATTTGCTTCTTATTCCCATGTCAATCCAGCAAGGTTCACAGAACTGCTATTACCAAACATTCCGTATGTGGAAAAACAGTGTAGTTTAGGGTGACATGTTTTCATATGAGTTCATTTATAGTTCACTTGTGTTGTGCAACAGAAATTAACAATGGCATAGCTCAGGGAAGAATTCATGATCTCTCTCCAGTAGTATCTTTTCTCTTAAATTTTATTTTCTCATATTTGACACAGACAGCTGGCTTTCTGGTCTGGAGTTACCAACTGATCATTGCTTTATTTAGAAAACATACTTTGTACCTGACCGTTCTTTCATGAAGTCAGTTTTGTCTCACACATCCTTCCCACAACAGGACTGTATGTTTAGGACTGCACTCGGAGTCCTGACACTGACATGAATGCCTGTCAGGGCAGCAAAATTGTAATTATGGCAAAAATCTTCCTTCATCTGAGGGGGAGGCAGGAGAGAGCAATATGAAAAATCCAACTATGTGCAGAACTAGTTTCCTCTAACACAGCAGGCTACTACAGTACAAGCATGATTCAGCTGCATTAAAAAAAAAAAAAAAAAAAAAACACTTCAAAGGTTTCAGCAAGAAGTTTTTTCCTCCCTCTCTGGACAATGCTAGCAAAAAATACATTGAAAACAGTTCTGTAAGAGCTGGTGTCCCTTCAGCAGAGCTTATGAATGGTAGGAAAAAGAAAGGAGCTTGCAAGTACCACGAATGAAGGTAACTGCCATGTGCCTGCACACAGGCACAGGTGACACTGATATCAGCAAGTAGTGTTGCTCAACAGAAGACATCTGATGAGTGAAACAGTTGGGCCCAAGGACCAGAAGTCAGTTCTGCACATGGCCCAGCGGACTTGGCTTCAGACCAACAATAGGCAGACCCAACAGGCTGAGCACCCACCAGCAGCTGGGACAGATAGCACTTGGGGGTCAGATACTTGGTTCTCAGCCATTTTCTAAATTGGCAAAGCGTGTGAGCCATGGAGTGTATTTTCAGGGAGCCTTTAGAACAGCAAACATAACCTCTCACTCCATTTCAGATAGGGTAACTCAATATATTACATTCCTGAGCCATCTTACCTGGTGACACAAATCCCTTATTACAGTCCACAGACAGGCTGGATGAAGTAGCTCCCTCCTCATTAAGGAAACAAAGCAGTGAGCTAGATCCAGGACAGACGTGAAGTAAAGCACATTATGCTGTGGTTCTGAGCGAGACAACAGCCATGTAAGGTGAAACTTTTTCTACAGAAAATTGAACCACCCAGCTAGCATCCAATTCTCAGTTTGTGAAGCTTTGTGTCTCACACAAGGCAATGAATCTGTCAGCTACGGAAAAGCAAAGATACCAGTCTGCTAAACATGCCATACGCAAGGCACCCCAGAAAGCTGGCTACAATTTTAAGGATCTACACAAAGTTTGACTGACTTCAGTTCCACCTCTTGAAAATTGAACTGGAGGCATTCTTACAGAGGACAAGGTATCATTTAAAATGAAAATCGGAAATACACAGCATTATTTTCTTTACAACAGAAAGACTGAAGACTCAATGTTTCACATGTTCCTTCAACAATGAATAACTACTAGAGGAGCCAAACACTATGGGCACCTGTAATCACTCCTACAACAAGCTATTCCATTTAAAGCGTACACAGACACTGAGGTAAAACAAGGAAGAAAACGTAACTGTGTAAGAGTAAAACTAGAACAACTGGCAAAGCTGAACACACACAAAGAACAGCAATACTAAATCAAACTTCTCCCATGAAAATGAATTCATGGCCTATTTCATCATCAAGCAAAAAAATAATAAATATCTCAGGAAAAAAAAAGATTATTTTGAGCTCTGCTTGGTATATCCTAGGCTTCTGCTCTAAGACTTGTATTTAGAAAGGAATTCTTTTCTACCACATTTGGATCTCCACAGTGCAGCTAGAGCACATGCTAAGGGGGGCTTCCTGGAAGTCTCCGTGTTCACCCCTGCGGCAGGCTGAGGGAACAAAGTGCTTCCTTCGCATCCTGGATGTGGCAAGAAATCAGAACGAGTCTGATTGCTGCCACATAAGTGGATTGCAGCAGTTGGCACAATAATGAAACCCTGCTAATTGTGCAATCAGACTGTAACACAGACAAATGACTGCCTGTTAAAGCTTTGCCAACTTCCCATCTTAGTCATTTTACGTGTCCCAGTCAGACTCCTTTTCCATCTTGACTGTTAAAACAAATGCTCATTTTGGTTACAAGTCTTTTCATATCTTTTTGTCATCTGATGGTAGCATAGTAGATTACAATCTAAAGGGATATTAAAAGAATCTAGATGTTATACAAGCCAAAAAAAAAAAAAGGCTTCTTTGTTTATATCTGCTCCCCTAGCTGGTTTGAGGTGCATTGCTCTTGACAATGGCATAACTTTACTACATCTGAACAGAATCAAAATAGAATGCAACCGAATCTAATCTCTTACTATTCTGAAAAAGACTCAAAGCTGAACTTCAGAACAACCAGGATATCTTTATGATTGTTACTAAAACTGATCTGGAAAATGCAAGAACACACATTTGAAAGAATGAACTAACTCTGTTCCTTTTATTTAGTCTCTCTAATCTCTCTAGCCATTTAATTCTAATTAGATAAGAAAATTGAACCGCAATAGTCATCGACATTTCATTAATGTCTGCTGTTCCCTTAGCAGCAAAAGCAAGCCAAAGTAATAAAGGTTAAGACTGCCTTTCCAGAACAGCAAAAAATAACTATTAAAGGAATGTAACAGACATTTCAAATGATAGCATATCTACGAATAGAACACATCTTATTCAAAGATCTAACTCTGCAACTATTTCTAACTTTTTTAGATTTTTTAGACCATGACCATTCAGGAGCTGTAGTGTGTCATGAAAGAATTTCCTTCTCTTGGTACAAGGTCCTGGTGGCCTGTTTTCCTGTTGGAAGGGGAAGCAGACTCGGGGACACTAACTTCCATGCCTCAGGCAGCGGTGTCAGCACGCACACCGGTAACGTTGCCGGATTCCCGTGGTTGCTTACTGGAAGCACCCAATCCCTAAACCAGCCAAGTGATTTAAATGCGATGCTCTGCAGAGGGGCTGGCATAACTAACTACAACACCCCGCTTTGGATACTGGAACAGGATAAGGGTGGGAACTCTCCTTTTTGAAGCATGCTTAGGGACACCCTGTCACATTCTGCTAATATCTTAGATCTGTTGGTGCATCTGGAAGTATACAACTGGAAGCAAATCTCCGTAAATCCAAATCTAAACAATGTGCTATTGTTCCAGGCTCTTCCCACTCACAAATTACTAGGACAGAAGAAGTGATTTTCAAAACCAGTCTTCCTCCAAAAGTCTGAATTCCTTTGTTTGTTAGTTGTCACATTTTCCTAGAGGAGGCATTACTTATGAATTACTAAGGTTGGAGACATCCATTTCATGCACTGCTGGAGTTGTAACTGATCAACACCATACAACACGAGTTTCTGCTCTGTTTCCAGCTGGTCCTGGCAAACCTCAGTTGGACCTGTCTGTAACACGACTGAGCAGTCAAAAAAATGCCCGATTTTCACAGCCCCTGATTTTTTTTTTCCAAGGCCCCTGATTTTCACTGGTGTAATAGTACTCCTTTTTATTCTAATGTCCAAGGAGTGTATTCCCCTCACTTGTCAATAAGTTTTCCAAAGACAGGGGAGACATCCCTATGCAAGCACAAGTTTTAGGCTTTCTTCATTATTTTAATAGCAGTAAAAAGACCTTTGACAAAGAACACAGGGAGTCATTTGTGAACAGGGTTTTCAGGGTCTATTAACTAATGCATATATAATGGTGAATTATAATGGAGCTGTTATACTTTTGCACAGCACACGCAGGAATGGTGAATAATTACACTTAATACGGTTTTATGACAAATTTTAAAAGAATTCCTAATGAGCGGACACTCGACGTTAACTAAACTCCTTAGTCAGGGATAACACTATGAAAAGACAATTTTTTCCACCATATAATAAATAATTAAAATCTTACAGTGAACATTTTTCACCTCCGTTAAATCTTTCATTATGGAAAAAGTAATAAGACCTTGAAGTTAAAGACCTTGTACTGCAGCAAAATGCAAAGAACTTTCAGAAAAAAAAATCTTTTCATAAAGCCAGGTTAGACTGATTTGGTTCAAAAATCTATTAAATTGAAGAAAAACTCTTTTCATTTTAATGGTAAATGAGGGTCTTTAGCTGAACACTGGCTGATTACTTTAAAGAAAGCATTTTTCCGCCTTTGAAATGCAGATCTTGCATCTGGAATTCCCAAAGCTATAAGCCACAGGCTGATCTTATAGACCAATCCCAGAGAAAGGATTTGCTGACATGGTTTCCCTGACTACACACAAAATATTTAACTTCAGGTATACATACAGCAGTTTTATTCACTGACAACTTTCCTGTCCTCTTCCCTCTCCTCCCCTGTGCCCCACCTATCCCCACACACTGAGATGTCATACCACATCTTGCAGAAACACACTGGTGGCTCTACCTGTTTGGGCAGAAGGAAGAGCTCATTTCCAATTTTAAATCTGCTTTAGGAAGTGAAGCGGAGGGTTCACAACCTTTTTTCAGTCCACAGAGGGGAGCAATATTTACTTCAATTTAATTCAAGCTTGACTTATTCTCCCACCCCGTGCCATTCATAAGCTGATGAAATTGAAACAAAGATGTGAACCTTTCTAGATTAAGAAAATAAATTAGGACAGGGTTACCTAGCATTCTCTTCCTCTTCTAGGCATGCTGTCTGTGCAATCCAGCGTCTATCACAACAGGCCTGACCTTCTGATGTACCAGAACTCCAGAGCAGCCACTACACTTTCAGTCGGGCCTTGTCTGTTCTATGCTTTAAAAGACAACGTCATCACACAGTGGCTAACTTTTATAAAAGACCATTATAATAACCATATTCCCTTTTAAGCTTATTGAACAATTATATCCTACCATCTAACAGAGACTAACACGATTAGCTTCATACTAGACATGGAGCTATAATGTAGGCTGCTGAATATTTCTGAAAAGGAGGCCATAGCTGTAATATATGGCCTAATTTCTGCTGCTATAGAAAACAATATAGTTTTCAAAGGTATATATCACTAATGTTTCAAGAGATTTTTAGGTAGCTTAAACGTCAATTCCTATTGAAATCAAACACTTGAGAAATTAAAGCAAGTGACAAGGGTCAGTAGTGACAAAGTCGTTACCTGCTGATGGCTCTCCCGTGGCCATGTGACATAAGTTAGTAATTCTGCTCCGTGGCACAGGTCAGCACATTATAGTTTGTTCCGTTGTTTCTTTGTTAGTGGTGTTACCGGAGGGGTTAAGGATTGAATTGGACTTTGAAGAATGGTCTTTCCCAAACACAATCTGAGATATGTTGACAGTGAAAGGAAGAGTTACATACTGTTGCCAACTTATTTGTTACATGCCTAAATCAGCCACATCCCAAGAACTGAACTAGCACCAGTCAGAAATGCTTTGGAATCTATTCCTTTTCGGGTTATGTCCACTGAACCGGTTATGTTCTTCCACAATTTGTTTCAGAGGAACACTATCTCAAAAAAGTGTTCAACTGTTACTTCTAAGCTCTTGGGGACACAACTTGGCATTAATATTTAACTCCAACAGCTTAGTGATAACTATTCTAATGGTAAGGAAGGTTCTTTTTCAAAACATACTCAGTAAAAAGACAGACTGAGAATGGCTTCCCCAGCTGGGCTAGGCAACCACTCATGAAAGCCAGGAACACTCAGTGCACAATTTACCAGCAAGCCCTTCAATAAATTATCTTACAGAGAATGAGCTGAAGAGTCAGTTAGTCCTGATAATACTATTTCCATCTTAAAGATTATTATAAAAAATACATTTTTAAATTAAAGGCTGAGATCAATTTTATATGGCTTATCCTGGTAACATTAAGACACTAAACAGCTGTGCTTATTTCCTGGAGTTTTTCTACTGCATCACCCAGTAAAAGCAAGGGGATATATTGGATAGAACAATAGCTATAGCATAATTATCAATAATACAGTAATGAGTACTGGAACTAAAAATTTTGTCCTAGCATGGTTCTTTAAATGGTGATAGAGGAGCTCCAAGGACTAATCTAGCAATCATCTACAGAGCTAATTTCCTCTCCTGGTACTTACAGGACAGCATTTAAGATCCTTCCTTAAGGAACCACAAAACCAAAGAGGAAACCTATAGGACAGCTTGGCCATCTTCACAAAGATTAACTGTATCTGCTCTGAAATAAGACCTTGCAGAGAGTAGTACTCATTTGTTGCCATCATCTGGTTAAAGCCACTTCATAACTTGCACTGGGAGAACAAGAAATAGGTCACACAGATATTCCCAATTACGTACAGTGGTTTATCTGGTGTCAGCCCATTACATAAAATACATTCGGTTTTAAGAACGTTCTTTTAAGTTCAAAATTCTTTTAAGTTCATTAAGTTTCAAAAGCTTAATTAAAATTACAGAAATAATTTCAGCTAGCATCTTATCAATGAGACAACCATGACTCTGTTCTAATGACTGAATTTTGGCACAGCAGTCTGAAGGCTTGTTTCGATCTATTATGCCGAGTAATTATTGCAGTCAAGGCTTCGCTACATTGTGCTACTATCAGTAGTTTTAAATGCTTACTGTTAATAGAATACAGAAAGTGCTGTGGGCTGCCTATAAACAGACCTCACTGTGCTATAGCAGGTCAGAACAGGGACCTCGGCCCTCCAGCTCTTGTGATGCCAGAGCCATCTATAACAGGCACTGCCGTGTTTGAACAGGTTCTTTTTGCCCTTTCTTTGCAGGAAACACTTTAGTCTCTCATATCTGAAGTTAGATTTATTCAGCTCAGCTATCAAAGCTGCAGTTACAGATTTCTTCAGGTGGCTCTAAAGGTCAAAACCATGCCTCTTCTGCTCAGGTCACCCTCGCTGCTCTTGTACTGTAAATCAAGGTCAAGAAACTTAATTTCCTCTCATGAAAGAATGGGAAACAGTTAATTTCCCAACTGACAGCAATATTGTATATAGTACAAATTGCAAAAGGTGGCAGCTAGCCAATTTGGCATCCACTCCCCTTCCCACAGATCCCTTCCAGCGGTTAAAGGAAATACTCTATATTATGTTCCCTTCTTATGCCACATAACTGAGGCCAATATAAACCGAGATAAACTGAAACTATTCTTGTTCAAAGAAAAATATTTAGACAGTATATAAAATACACCCAAATGCTAATTTGTGTGTTTTCTTATATGACCTTTTACCTATAGCAATTCAGTTTGCCCTTCATTGTAAATGAACAAGTAATGCATGTGAACTAAGTCCTCCCTCCCTCTGAAAGGAAATCAACCCGAGTAGTTACCAAAAAACCTACCCAAGCTCAAAATTTTTCAAACTCACTATTTCATAATCTAAACTTAAGGCAGGATCCAACTCACTTTAGCTGTCAAAAAGAACAATTTGTTCCATCTTCTCTAGATGAGCCTTCCTCCCTGAATAAATATTGATTAGAGAAGAGAAATAGCTCAGAGACAATTTCTAGACAGCTAAAGTTCGTAAAATAGGTTCCTGCTACAAAGTATGCTGCCTAGAACTGCATACTATATGGGGTTTCAGCTGAAAAAAACTCGGTAGGAAAGGCAATAAACTTACAGATTCAGGGTCTGCAGGGAAATCCAGTCACGTAACAAAGGCAAAAAAACACCACCAAATGCAGCACTGAATTTTTCAGCTGGGCAGACCTGCTCACTCCACAAATTGTCTATTTCATGTGCAAATCAAATAACTACCCCAGCAACAGCAAAGCATGCAAACGGGCAGAAACTATTCCAGCCTGCTAGAAGAGAGGACCAGATAGCAGTTAGGCATTTGGGTATCAGTAGATTCAGTACTGCACTGCAGGCTCAAACTCAGAGAATTAAATCTTTCCAATTAGATCATGTGGCAGTAACTAAAACAAAGCTAGATTTATTGAATCCAGCTAACATTAGTGCATTGCCCTACCCAACTAGCTCAAATGTGATAAACAGCTAAAAATGTCAGAAATGCACACTGAAAACATATTTACAAAACAAAAAATGGACAAGTGTTTCTTTGTTACAGATGCAGAGACTGAAGGCCAGCACTGAAAAGCTCATCAACCAGGGCCTGAACTCTACAGCTGGATCAGGACAGATGAGACCTCCACCCCGTTCAGAACTTGTCTGACCACCAGAAAGCTCCGAAGTGGTACAGAGATCACTCCATAATGATCAGCCTGAGGTTGTACACACAGCAACCTGATTTTAGAAATTCAACTCCACCCTCCGAAAAGCTGAATTTAAATCAACATTATCGACCTCTTTCCAGGACATTTTTATGATGGAGAAAAAGAAAGTTAACTGGCTGACAAGACCACTCATTTGATCCTGTAGCGTAATTTATAGCAAAATACATTAAATTTAGTGGAGGAAGGAAAGTAATGGATTTTACAGTCAAGTTGGTAGCTGAAGAATACTGTTACACTTTTCCATTATAGCTATTCTTGCTGCAAGAGCTTATTCTTAGCTCTTATAAAATTAGTTACTTCCACTGATGAATTGGTTAAAAAGCTTTCTGCCCTATTTCAACTTACTCATAATACACTAGATAAGTTAAGAGTAATGCTTCAGGAAGGAAAAGACTTGTTCTGTTGGAACATCTGTGATACTTTTCATATACACAGCTGTGTATGATCACATGATCATATATACACAAGATCCATGAGGAAGTGTGAATGAGTTGCGTTTGAAGCAGAGGATTCATCTTCACAGCTTTGGCTGCCAGGCTGCACAAAGCATACGTGCGACTATACCACGTAGCTAATGAACCAAGGTCTCAGTGCATCCATTACACACCATTCTCCTCAGATGGTATCGGTCATGCTGCCTCCAACACAAAATTGCCTCTCAGCAGAAAGCATATGAACGCAGTCTCAGTGCGAGGTACCTCTTGTATAACCATACAGCTAAGATTCAGGGTGCATATTTTCATAGCATCTTGGACTTTATTTCACATAGAATTTGGACAAATCAACTGAAAGCATGATAAAGTGAAAGAGCTGCCAAGACTCATACAGAAACCAAACAACATCTGTATCTTGTAGCTTAATCCCCTGGAAAGTAGCAAGTGTAATCAGTATTTCTAAATGAGTGTTCAAAAGGGGTCAGAGCTAGCACCAGCACTTGTGGAGGGCTAGGGCATAGCTCAAGGTTCGAGCTTCTCTATCTTCCAGTGGCAGAGTGGATTATTCACATCAATACTCCTTCTTGATCTGGTTAAACAGCCAGCAATGGCTTAGGTGTTTTGCCTCCACTACCCATTCTCACACCTAGCATCTCCTACACGGACAGTGGGAGATCCCATGTGCTGAGCCACATGCCTCTAAACAAGGAAAAAAGGTATTGTGCCCTTGCTCATGCTAGAGAAACCACTGCACAGCAGACAAATGATTTGGTCTCTCCACAGAGAAGAGGCTTCAGTGCGGGTCTGCCAGTAAGCTGTGGGATACCTAGCAGAACTCCTGAAATGCCACATCCTCTTCCCAGCCCAAGGTTATCTGCTCTGCCTCGTACCCCTTCGCTGGACCCTGTAACAGGCCAAACAACCACATGTGGCACATTGGATATGAAAACAGGGAAAATGATGCACCATGGTACTCACATAGTATGCAGTACATCTGGAGTGATAGGGGAGCCTGAAAAGGATTTAAATGAGTAACTCTCATACACAGTACATCTGAAGTAACACACCTGCATTCCAGAGTTTTCTTATTTACGTGCTTTAACATCAATTTCTATTGATTTTCCACATTACGTTCTCTCTCAGATATGAGCCATGAAGACAAGGCCGAAATGTCTTCAAGCCTACCCCCACAGAAAATGTACAGGATTTAGACTCGTGGTACCTGCAGCCTCAATCACCACTGGCGTAACATGGGAGAGGACAGAGTACTTCCTCACCCTCCTTCCATCATTTCTGCTTCAGGAGTGATACAAGCAGCTGGAAGAACACCGCACGTTATGAAAGGTGACTGTAAGATGGTCCACAAACTGGGTGAGCCACCCCAGCAGACTACATCAACTCATTTCAAGTGTTAGTGTGCACACATATGTAAGTACACCATAACACGTAATTTAATACTAGTCTAGTTATAAGTATTATTTCAAAGCAGACATAGAAGTGTATGTAATAAAACTATGCTGAACTATTTCCATTCCCCCTCCACCCCAATAATACATCATGACCTTAAAATGAACTTCATGCACAAGGACTTCTAAAACATTGGACTGATCAGAAAAGACAACCAATTTTGACTGAAAAAAGCTACCTCTGCAGTTTCAAAAAATGTTTTGCTCTATTTAGAAATATTGCAATTACTTTGGAGAACTTGTAATTACTCCTTTTGTTCTAATGTTCTTCTGTTCCTTTTGATCATGTCATAGCAAAGTCATTTCAGATCAATACATTACCCAAAAGGTCAAAAGAACTCAAAGCAAAGGGTTATGCAGACATATCATGTGCCCATTAATCCTCCAAAAAAACTACTGTTCTACTCATGAGGCAGAGATAATACAGGAATAGGTAGATCAAAATTGAAAGAAATCACTTAGTCCTTAAAGTTAATTGCTTTTCCATACTTTCTATCTATTTTTTTCTTACTAGACCTGACCACTGATGGCCTCATTATTTCACATGATTAGAAATAGTATTTAATTTTATGAACATTTTATTTGGTAGTGATTAAATTTTAAGTCTTTCATGGTTGCCTTTCTACTTTCTTTTAGAAAGGTTCTAAGAAGAAGAATAACATTTGCCCTTGCAAATAACTATCTAACTGGAGAAGGGAAAAGTTTGTGCCAATTCATGAATGAGAAAGATGAGACAGGAGAAATCCCCAAATTCCCAAATTGTAGTTTAAGCCTCTCTAAATTTCTTTATATCTACGAAAAACATCATAAATGGCTGCAATTGTTACCCAGGTTTCTAGGAAGTCCCATAACACCAAATAAATTCTGTCATTATGAAAATACCAGTTCACACCTGCAGAAAAGTAATAGGAGGAGCTATTTGTTTAATGCAACAGCTAGAAAAACATCTTTTGGAAGAATCCAGAGCCAGCTCTGCCAGGTGCTGCACATGGCCCAGCCAACAGCATGAATAATCCCACAAAAAGCAACGGGGCAGTTTACAGTTTCTTGAGCTGCGATCAGCATTCCCAGAAGGCCTGAGCCCTGAGGATGCTTCAGACAAGTAGAAGATTCAGAGAAACTCCCACAGATGCCAAAACTTTGCAGAGAACATATTTCAAACAGAAATGCTGCAGTAGAAATGCTACATCAACCAGATTCCACAACACCAATCACAACGCAGAGCGCTTCACATGACTTCTCAGAAGATACCGTACTTCCCTTGCAGATTCAGTCACGTCTCACAGCGTTACCCAGTAACATCAGACCCTGCGACTGTGGAAGAGAGACGAGACAAACTGACAAAAGGCAGCAGACCACAGTCATTGGAGCTTGGAAAGCTAGATTCGTTAGGTCAGCCTTGTTTCCTAGAGCAAGAACCTTCCCTAACACCTTCACTAGCTTCTCTGTCCGTACCACATTCACTCCCCCAAACCAGACCACCGTAAGCAAGCAGACCAACTGAAAACCTGAACGCTGACAGCAGTATTATCTTTTTTCTCCCTCAGTTCAGGGCACAGTCGTATGCTAATCACAGTCTATGCCCTCTCATCTGTTTGTCCTAAGCAAAGAAATCTTCAAGACCGTGTTCATTTGTGCTTTACATCGTATGCATATTTGTACAGCAAGAAGAATGGCTGAAAGACAGCTTATTTAGCATAAGCTAGAACATCCCTTGAGGAGGATGAGGAGGACACTTCCACACTGACAGTCTATTTCCCATAGTCTCTCCTTGCTATCCCATTCAAGGAAATCACAAATTCTCTTAAAACCTATTTAAAGGAAAAACCTACAAGCAGAGCTGGACAAAAGCACCAAAGGATACAACTGCAGAAACATGCATGAAAATGTGGGAACCTCATACACACAATAGATGTTTGCTCTAGAATAGCTCACACGTCACCTACCCCAGCACACATCGCCTATTCTACTCAACTGTTCAAATTCAAGTGCCAGTTTTCTGGGCTAGCAATAGCGTGTAAATGCATATTGCATAGAGAGCAAATTCTTCTTCTTTCTATTCTGAAACCACATTTCCATTGCCACAACACTTCCCCAAGAAACTACCAGTTTCCTTTCTTTTTTCTATTACCTGTCATACCTTTCCACCCCTGCACACCTTGTATTTACATCCGAGCACATCTTCTACACAGAGGACACTGGGATTCTGCTCCTCTTGTTACAGCAGTACTTGAATCGCTGGCATCACATTGAGTAGTGTGTTTCCCATAGAGGCTTTCTGTTGCGATCCATGACACACAGCTTTGCTGAAATTAAACTGTCCCTTCAGTAACTGCAAGTTCTGCCTGGACGAGGACTACAAGTGGTCCCCTGTTATATTAGATAGCACAACATAGGATGCACAGTACCTCCAGATAATTGCAAGGAGGACACAAATGAAGATTAATCTTTCTCCCTTTGATGTGAAGCAAACAGCAGCTGGGGGTTAAAATTATATCATCAGATTCACCAAGATGTTGAAAGCTTAACAGTATTAACAGCAACTTTCATTGTTTTAAGTGAAAGAGTACATATTCAGTATGGCGCTAACACATTTTTCACAATCCAGGGAGAGCTGCAGCTAGCATCTTGTGCTTTGCTCTCACTGCTGAAGTTTGTTCCTTAAAACCCAATTGCAATCGTCCCTGCTCCCACCCCTTCCCACAGAACTGTTACGCTGCAGGAAATGGTTCACTGCCTGTAGGTCGTTGAAGAGAAGAACACCTAAAATACACAGATTCACACAGGGACCAGAACTAAACAGCTACACAGGGATTTTGATTACCATAGACATTTACTTTTATTAAAAACATCATTCAAATTTCAACACAGACTGAACATTTCACACTGTGTTCAGTCAACAGCAGTGTTTTCACCTCCCAGGGGGCTATACGCTCAGCTGTAACTTCATAGCACTGTGTGTGGCAGAAGAATTTAACCACAGAATTATCCCATTCATCATCCTAATTATGCTTCAGAAGCTGCTGCATTAACATCAATATCTGCATCCAGCTCCAGGTGTCACTATAAATTCTCAGGCAATGAGCAGTGTCAGCATGTGAAAGACAGAACTGCCCAGACAGAAAACAACCGAATTTTACTTAGTCTTTTTTTTTTCCTTTCAAGATCCCGATTAGATGAAGAAATATCTGTGTTTATAGGTAGGGCTATAGATAATTAAGATGTTAAGATAGGGCTGGTTGTGCCCAATGCACTAAAGGAAGCTGATCATGGAGTTCACAGACTGCCCCCAGGGCTGGGAACCACCTGGCATCATCACGAAAAGCAGACAACGGTAAGAAAAGGTTCACAGCAATGCTTGCTTTTAAAAAAGCCATCCCCAAAAATTTGAAAGCATCCTCAACTCCAGATACAAGTATATGGATTTACTGTATTTTGCTTTAATAATGTTGGAACATGGACACTGGCATAGAAAACCAGTTATATAAAATAAACTTGTCAGGTATCTTATCAAGAAACAGCTATGAGCGACTGCAACGAGATTAAACATCGACCTATATTCTTCAATGACATAAGAATTGTTTATTCATCTAGTTTGAACAAGACCGATGTAAAATCCCACAGTTCCTTCCTGGGCAGCTACAATTGCCTGAAGCAGAAAGAAAAAAAAAAAAAGAAGAAACCACCATTAAAAATAAATTGATTTTTCTAAATAGGAAAATGTATCTCTCTTCCATAGTTTAAATAAATTCTTTGATTCAGATCTCTGGGAGACCCTTTATATTTAAGGGCAACAACTTTTCACTGAATTTATACAAAAACCCTCAGAAGGGAAGCTTTGTTGATTAAACATTCAATTGCCATTGAATATCACCGCCGCCTTATTATCTGGTGGTGTTGCCTGCGAATGAATCAATTCTAGCCTGCTACTAAAGCCTGTGAATCTTAACTCGAGTGAATTTGCTATTCCATACTTGTGCAAATGACTAATTCACTCAGCAGTAACACTTCTTTGCCCACTATAATAAAACACAAACCACCACCAATTTAATGAAAACTGGCATGTCTTCCAGGTCCTAAAGTGAATGGAGAAGCCACAGGCAAACGATTGGAAATTGAAATAGCAGCTTTCTCTTTTTATTTATGTACTCAGTTCAGTTTTGTTTACTTTTGGATGTTTCATTACAATTCAGAACTTTACTTGAAAAGCGATTTGAACTGTAACTACACTTACTTGATAGAGACAAGATGGAAATACCAGAACCCAACAAATCATTCATAAACAGCCATACCTAGGAAAGACCTTGTAAATGGGTATTGTCCCACTGGCTAAACTACTACAAATCTTGCTTGTATTTACAGTACCACAAACTACTTCAGAGTTAAGTTGGGGTTTTGTTAGTTCTACTCATTCATATTTAACAAAAGCTAAACTCAACAGCATTTTGTTTCCAGAATGATCGTCTACATGGAGCTAGAAAAATACTGCATTGTTACTAAAATGTGCAGAATAGATTCCCTACATAAGCCAAACAGAACCATAGCCTTATTTATTATCTAATTTCAAGCTATACAAAACATTGCACATTAAGTAGCAAAGAAGAATCTATGAAGAGGGCAATCAGTGATGTTAATTTAAGGTAAAAACTGGTCTGTTCACAGGCTTGCACCAGAAGACAAAGAAAACTTGATCTCCCTACAGCAGGAAAATAACATTAAGAAAAGATTTATTTTCAAAATCGTCAGTATAAACACATTTTGAAAAGAAGAAAGAGCCAGGATGGAGAAAAAACACTTCTAAGTTAATGAAAATACAAATTGACTTAATTTCAGTCTTATGAAGACTAAAATAAAGCTTTGTCTTAATTTTGTTCTGAGACCTCTTCTCAAATACGAAGGAATCCCTCCTTTTTCAACTCATGGCTATATTACTCCCCCTTGTACATTCTGAAGAAAAGGTTTAAGAAGTCATTTTTAAAAACAGCTTGCATGTCATCTTAGGTCCCCCTTTTATGCACCTGGAATATCACCTACCATACTTGATTTGACAAAGGGACATAAAGGAAGATAAAAAGGATGGTGACATTAACCTGGCCCATATTTTTGTATATCAATGCAATCAAATTATATGTAGTGTTTTATCTGTCAGCTACTCTTGTTAAAGCAACATGGTGCTTCCATCTGAGTAGTTTCTGCCTCTTATTGCTTTTTCCACATTAATATTCTGTGATATTTAAAAAAAAGTCAGAAGTAAAATAAAATAGGAGAGACAAGAGAGTCATTTCAGGCTTTGTTTTCTATTCACGGTGTGTAGTTTAACAAATAACATGTCTTTGATTGACTTTATTATGTTACCGCGTGACCTGCAGAATCTCAGGAGACCAGCTAAGAAGATAGATGAACATTATTCCATTATTGAGAAAAAAATCAATAATAATAGTTAAACTTTATGCAGTCCTTTGCAAAACTTCTATTTTTATAAAACATTAATTCATACTGAATCTTAGAGAAGAACACACAAAAACATCCTCAGCTTCCCCCAGTCAAAAAAAAGTGAAAGAAAACGATGTTCCATTCAGAATCAAGGCCAAGAGTCTCATTGTTGTTATGCATAAATACATAAAATGCAAATGTAAGTAGCATCTGTATTACAATATGGGGTTGTGTTGGGGCTGGTGGGTGTTTTTTTTTCCCCCCTTCAAAAAATTCTTATCTATAAATTCATACTTATTAGGAATAATATTTTACACTATCTGGAAATGCTAAACTCAGAAAACCTGAACAAATGGAAAGCAAAGATAACAAGAGCTGTGCATTCTGCCTGGAAAATCAAAGACTCGGTCTGCAAGTTTCTCTGCCATTCCTGTTTTCCTCAGGCTCCTTTACTTCTTTTGCGAGAAAAAAAACAGCTATAAATTGGGGTGATAGGAAAACTGGCAAAACCCTAAGGATAAAAAGGTTCTTAAAGCTCTGAACACCAATTTCCAACCAGATAATCATTGCATGGCAAACTGCACATTTGTCCCAGGGGAACGATGGGATGCCCCATCGCCAATTGGGACCCTACTGTGCAACATGAAGGTTAGCGTGTTTTAATGACATAAGGATAAAATATACAAAAATGGAAGTGTTCACCACATGCATACCACGAGAGTATCTTACAAATGACTAACAGCAATTTTTTACTATATTTAAATGATTTCTGAAACGTGCACTAATATTGCAATTTATTTTAAAGAAGAAAGTGTAAATATTACATTAGAGCAAAACTAACAAAAACCGCATTTCTCAGAGGTTTGTAATAGTGGAAAACCATCCTGTCCTGCCCTTATGAAGTAAACTGCACAGCAGAAAACATGGAAGACTGGAGAAAAGCCACTGTGCCAAATGCTCCACTACCAGGGGCTGTGAAATCACTCGTACGTAGGACTGCTCTGTTTATTTCCCTAATTATTACTCTTCCATACCCTGTTCTGTTCATAACCAGAGTGCACACAACCTGTTTCATTATTCATTGGTTGCTATGACACTGCATGAGAAAGCTGACAGAGGCCTTTTTCTTTGCTGAACACAGAATTAGAGCATTCCCAGTCCTGTGATAGAGAAGCTGCAGAAGTGTACACTCCAGGAGCAGCTTTCATCCCTTGGACCCGTCTGGAGAACAAGCCAGGATGCTGCCCGAACCCTGTAACGAAGGCAGCCAACATACCTTTCAGCCCAAGCACAGAGGAAGCTTTGTCAGACTCCAGAGAAGAGGCTGCGAGACCCATGGCAGGAAGGCTGCGAGTGGTACTACTCACCACCCGAAGGCTGCGCGCAGGGCTGGCACGCTCTCTAGCCCACAAGAGGGAGGCAAGTCATTACATACGCTCTCATCTTGAGGTGATCGACATAAACTTATCTCTACCAGTTTCAGAAAATATAATGCAAAAGGAAAAGGATTCCTTGAAAGTTACCTAAAACAGAGATGAGTCACTGAAATAAGATAAAAACCACAAACCAACTGAAACAGAGAACAAAAAAATCCCAATTGATTTCTCAGTACAAAATCCCGATGGTGGGAAGAACTCGAGTTTGGGACTGAAAAACCCACAGTGCCAGTAGTGCCAGTACAGTTTCCACATCCACGTTTAGGAATGTTATTTGATTTATCTCGCTTGAAAGGGAAAGTCTCCAAAGTGCATCATTAAGGGCAGGCTGTAAGACAGCAAGAGAAAATATGGAAATAAGCAAAGAACCTACTAGAAGGAGTACTTGTAAACTAACTAAACCTTTTGGGATAAGCATTTGGGCTGTGGAAGCTTTCTCTATAAATTTTAGTAGAAAACAAACAATTTTGCATCACACTACCCTATAAAGCAAGGTACTTTCTTGTTTCCACAGTTGCTTTAATAGCAGAGCTGAGAATGAACATATTCTCCCACTATGCCCAATTGGTTTATGACAGAATTTAGGGATCATTCTGCCTGCTCGCAAGAGCTAAAGGAGCCAGGTAACGTACTGGTTCTGGCTCCGTACAAGAAAGCAGGTGCCGCTTGCTAGCCCTGCTCACCACCTCTCATCCCTCACTCCACTGGCTGCAAAAAGTAAACACCCAGAGAAACAGCCTGGCAGCGCAGAACAGGTGACAGGCAGAGATCCACAGAACATGGCTCGTCTCATAAGAAAGTGCAGAATTTAAAACAGAAACTGCATCACATCTCTCACAAAGAACAAGCAGCAAAGCAAAATCCTGCCCATGGAACCTCACAGAAGCAGCAAGACAAAGTGGGAAGCACAAAGAGCAGGGACCCCATGGTCTCTCCCGAGTGACGTCTTAGCCCTGCAGCCAGAGCCTTCTTCCTCTCCAGTGCCACATTTTGAGACAACTTGTGATTCAAAGCCAGGTTATTAAGAAAGATGGCTTTCTACCACCCCGTGAAAAATCCAGAGCTTATTGTTTTGTACTGCCACGGAGCCTAGTCTCGATCTGCACTAGATCTTTATAACCGAAGGCTCTGTTTTGATCCCTTTACTTTCAACTTCATTCACAAGACACCCCACTGATTTCAATAAGGAAAAAAAAAATGTGGCAAATACGTTTGAAACCACAATTAAAGGGATTAGAGTCTGATGCATATTGATCCCAAGAGCCATCTGATTATAGAACAAATCAAAAATAGTGTATAACAAATTAAGAAGGAAGGTCTTTTCACCAACTCATTAATACATAAGACATATCTGGATTGTCTGCACTTCAACATATTTACATGCCTTGCCTGCAAGAATTTCAAATGAAATATTAACAAGCTATCAAATCCATCACTCATTTACAAAAACATTCTTCAAAAGCTAAATAGTCCATTGCTCCGTGAATCTGTCAGATCTACTTCGAAATGGAAATGGAACAGCACAGTTAACTCCATATACAAGATTTCCTATATTCAGAATATGCAAGGTATGCATGTACATACAAATAATACAGGGTACTTACTAACGATACCCAATGTTTTTAAAGTTTTTTTTTTTATTATTTATTTTATTTATTTGCGTGCTCAAAGCATATTACATTTTGCTTCTAGTCGTCAACTTAAAATGGCAAACATTTTCATGAATCACTCTTCCAAATGTATTAAAAAAGAGCTAACATCATGAAAATCCTTTTTAGGGTAGAATTTTTATAAAAGATTTAGCAAATACATTTAAATTCTAACCAGTAATATATAAACCTCAAGTAAACCCAACCCTTGGACTCAGTAACTTCCCTCAGGTGCTGGCACAATGCTTTGTACAGGAGGTTTTTTGAGTTACAACAAAAAAGGAACAAAACACAAGAAGTGAGTTTTGTCCTGTTATCAGCTACATTCAGATGTATTGGTGAATTCTTTTTTAATCCATCATCTTGTCAGAAGTTGATACCATGCTGAGAAACGATGCTGTCCACCAAACAAACAGCAAGCATCTTAAGCTCACCACATTGAGCAAGCCATGAACTGCCTTTCTAGTCTTCATAACACAATAATAAAAAGCTATTTGCATAAATCCCAGTATTAATGTCCTTGCCCACTGCTTCACAATATAAGTTACTTTTGTTGGGATGCACTCAAAAGTTCACTGGGATGAGTTAGAAATGACAACTCCTGTGCAAAACGCTTTATTGCTCATCTTTTACTAAGCTCTATGGGGAAGAAAAAAAAAAAAAAAAGTCAAAGATTCTATCACTGACTGCAAGGACTTGGCAATTAAATTGATAACCTGACTAGGCTGTAGGCATCTTAAGATAACAGCACAAGGTCTAGGTAGGCAGCCTCTGACAATGGTCTCTTCCAGACTGTTTGACCAACATCTGGGACCAGGACAAGCACAAAGTAACCCTTTCTATTCCACTCTCCCACCCTTCAACAATCTTCATCTCAAAGACTTCTTAATCACTATCACTATTTTTGTCTACTTTCCTGCACGTTACAATTTATTCGCTAGACCAAAGGGTGGGAAGAACGGATGAAATAAAGACGCTTTCTAACACATCACTAGCAACAAGACACAACACATCAGTGTTTCACTTGGCCAAGTTGTCAAGTACAAGGTTTGTATGCAGAGTTACAATCTTGACTCAGGTAAAGATAATAGTTAAAAGACTCATCTTCTTTTCTTTTCTGAAGTTTTAAAATTAAGATTTCTTTAATCTTAAGAAGCCAGGAAACAAGAGAAGCTCTCTCAACGCACTGGTCCGCCTTACAAAGAGGCATAAACGAGCCCCAGGGGGCTCCAGCCCCCCTACCCTAAGTTATGTGGGAACAATTCACAGAAAGAAGCTGTAAAGTTCCCTTAACTGTGCAGAAGGCAGGTTCTTTTTGAAAGCTGAAGACAAAACCCACCTTCACAATCTGGCAGGGAAGAGAAACATTAACTAGAGAAAGGTGAATAGAGCCAATTATATTTTTTAATTAGCTTTTCTGCTTTTCAGTGAATGCTGGTACTTGTGAACAGCAATCAATACTGCATTCTAGAGATTTGTTATGCAAATAAAGCACTTATTCAACGGTATTACCCCATCCAAAAGTTAACACCCTTAACAAAAACTTGAAAGAGTACCTATTTGCCCCCACTATAAAGGGGAAGGAACCAAACAACAACTGATATTTAAGCCAGTTCTACAAAGGTATCTAATTAGATGCAGGAACGATTCTCACAGGTCGAAAGGAGTTAGATACCTAGATGCTTTTGAAACACCAAGCCCAAATTCACAAAAGACAGTTGGTTTTACAAGTATAGCAGAAAAATTGAATCATTAGCATACATAAAGTGAGTTTATAGTCTTACTATAGTAAGAACAAAGCCAATATTTCCATTTTAAAATAATAACTGATACTGGTACACACTGAAGCACAACCCGAACACAGAGGAAGAACAGAGAAACCTCAGGCTAATTCCTGCTATAAATACCAGAACAGACACGATGGGCCACGAGTCCTTCGCTGTTTCACACTTGTTCTATAAGGAGAGAATAACAGTTGCTAGGGCCGCCAGCTCATACCTTTCACAGGCACACAGGGCAGGATTTCAACAGAGGCAAAAGTCAGTGTACAAAGCCAGATTTTTACCCTTCCATGCTATTTTCACTGATACTTGAAAGTGTAATATAAGCAGCTGCATGCTAAACATAATGTACACAGCAATTCATAAGTAACATCAAGTTGACCCTAAGACACTGCAGTCAGGAGCAGATGAGACCTTATTTTAAAATAACCCCATCAAAAGCATTCTTTATTTCTCTACTGTTCAGCTGAAGTGCACAGTATTAACAGATGGTCACCTCCAGCAGCAGTCAGGTGCTTTACTGCTCCTACAGAAGTTTCACTTCATCATACGCACACCTAGACAAAAGGCAAATATCACTGGTAAATCTTCCCCATCATTTCTGCAAACAAAGGAGCATAATCCCACGTGGTTTGTCGGGTTTTTTAAACACACCACCTACCATATGCCTATTTCAGGCCACAAAACACATGGAACATTGTTTTTCTGTAAAGGCCAACTTATCAACACAATTTCTACTTCTACATTTATTGACATTCTGAATGTGTGTATGCAGACGTGCACATTAACAAGTGTCCACACATAGGGCCTGATTCTCTAGTCAGTAGAAAGCTCCATTGATTTCAGGGTGAGCTAACGTAACACTGAAGTAAACCTACCATTAGAATAATACTTTCCTCTTCCAAGAAAAAAAAAAAAAAAACACAATTTTCCCCAACTTGGTGCAAAATAAATACTGCATTGAAACCTCTCTTGTAGCAAAAGTCTCTTGAGTTAAACCACTGCAGTGAACAGAGCAGCAAATTTTCAGGGTCACATTCTTCACAGAACCCATTTGGATACACAGGCAGACGTCTCCACTCCCTTTCTGCAGCTCAGGGATCGTGCTTGCTCTCCAAACACATCTTTACAAGAAAATATTGGTGTGAACACATGACCCTAGAGCTCTTGTGGAATTTGACTGATCAATTTTTATGAAGACTATAAGGGAACCCGTTATCCTCTCAAGGTAGGTCTGACTGCTGTTCCAAGACATGCATCCTGACAAGCATATACAGCGCCTTCCACTCAAAGGTCTGAAACCACCCTCAGAGTTTTCTTAAGTAGAAAACGATGCCCCACGTGCTCCTGTCACCTTGCTCCATATGTAAGGGACACAGGTAGTAGTGCTGTGCAGCACCAATCCAAAACAAGTCACACATAGCAGCCTGCTGGAGCTGTTCCACCAAGCATTCCTAGCATGCATTTGCTTGCTTGCCTCCCTTCCTGTCATGAAATTTCTCCTCCTGTGCAGGCAACAATAGCCAGGAAAGATAACTGTACATTATACACGTGAAGAGATCACAAACAGCTCCTTTTGCACAGATCACAGCCAGTTTTCTCCAGGTCCCAGATGATTTGGCTCCCCTGTTTTGTATCTGGCCTTCAGTTTCCTCTTCTGTTCACCACAGCTATTACAGCCATTGCAGCAGAAAAGTTAAAAGGTTGAAAGTGTATTCTAGGATGATTATAATTTATATCAGCGTAATTACTTACATGGAATACTAGTTAAATCTCTAATGTGGAGTCAGCCTAGAAGAACCAGAACAAACAAGATCTGCAAAAAGACATCCAAGAAACATTTTGCAATGATAAACTCAAAGTCTCAAAAATCCTTTCCAATACTGCTATGATCAGCACTTCATAGAAGGTATTGTAAAATAAGACCATGTAAACAAAGACAAAATATGAATTTTGTTCCTATATCTTAGTTTACCCCTCAGCTACTCCCAGGTTATCACGAAAAGCACTAATATATTGTTTTATCAGCTTCCAGTGAAGCTGAATTTATTTTGTCTAAATTTATTTTAGGATTTGTGGCCTCAGTGAGAGCCACTCCTTGAAACATTGTCAAGGCAAGATAGCTGAAAGCTTCCGGAACATCAGCATCCCGCCTCCAACCTGGAATCTTCAGAGGCTGAGCTCCCAAACAGCCAGGCTCCTGGCCCCAGCACCTCTGCCTGTTCGGGTTTGTAGTGCTGGAAGCACTGAAGCCCTGGAGCCACAGATGACTCGGGAGCCTCAGAACTTTAATTGCCAATGCCTGCTAACCTCAGTACCAAGCTTTTTTCCCCCTCTGATGATCTTATCCTAACTAAATGCTCCCTATTGTGCCAAGTAAAATGTATTTGGAATAGCTGCTGTGAAAGAGTTCCTCATACACAGCCTTGTTCTATACAGAAGCATTTATATTGTTCAGTTTCAAATATTTTCAAGGTAGGTTAAGTTCAACTACGCATGGGTTTAGCTCTTACTACATGTTCAAACAGAAAGTCTAAGTTATTACTGTATCTTAACATTTATCTGCTGGTAAGTTCCACCATATCTTAAGGAATATATGCCCTTTGACACTAGGAAATAAAAGAGCCAAGTTTTCATCTTCTAGAATGTAATGTTGGTGCTGGAAAAAAGTAAACATTCCACTGAAGTTATGATGTAATTGCCTTTTTCAGGATCATTCCAAAAGATGGTACTTCCCAAATAAAGGCGGCTTGGTTGCACAATCAATCCACTTCTCCAAGTACCGCACAATTTAATCTTTTGTCCTTGATACTGTCCCTCACTTACCTTCATCACACCAGTTTTCCCTTGCAAAATACCTGTGTGCATATTGTACGTGTTCTAACTCCCCCCGAGCCAGTGAGGTGTTCTGCAGACGCTAACGCAGACTGCAGGCACGTGAGCATCACATTTCTCTGCTCGCTCCTTTAGCCAGTGGGCATCTGACATGCCAAGAGATGCTCCCTTGCAGAATGCAAACGTGAGCAATGAGACACTGCTACTGCAGGGTAGCTGAGTTTGAGGGAAAGTATTCCTTGGAAAAAAAGAAAGACTAAAGAGGTATTTGCAACATTATAGAAATCGATCACACAAAAAACATTGTTGCCACCTGTGTCCTAAAGCATCTGGCACACTACTACCTGATCAGAAAGCAGAACCAGTCAATGGATGCAAGGGAGTGTTAAGCACAGGATCTGCGACCTGCAGAAATGCAGCCAGCAGCAGATCCCCAGGTTCTGCTTCTATTGCCTAATAAACCATGCCACTGCTGTTTTAGCTCCTACTGCTCAGAATAAAGGGGTGTTTTATATCTTTGAGAAAAGTTTTGTAAGAGAAGGAAGACGTAATTAGACTTTCAATACTTACCCCCAAAACATATACACCTAAAAAATTCCCTGTCTCATGAGTTGTTCTGGCAAATGCTCGGTCCAGAACTGAGAAAAATTGCAGAGCATATTTTCAGAAGCTTCTGACAAATTAAAAAGAAAAAAAGACCTGTATCCATTCATATCCTTAATACAGTACACAGCTTCAGCTGGCTTAAAACTGCACTGCTGACTTACATCACCTGAAATTCTATCCCCTCTTTCTAAAGGTATACTTCCCCAGTCTGTTAGGGAAAACATTGCAACTCTTACCCCATGGATTTAAGAGGCTTCAAGCATTGAAACTTTACAGAATTTTTAAACACTTGGGAGTATGCAGAGAATAATTTAAGTTTGCAACTTAAATAATGGTCACTTCAAACTAAGTTAAGACTGACATGTTGCGTCTTGAAATATATTTTTATATTCAAACCTACACAGATTAAATTCAAGTTCTAAAAGAAGGGATCCACAGTGGGCAAAATATGTCCTAATATTAATAAGTCAAATAGCCAATGAACAAATTGACACTTTCTGAGGTCATGCTGTTTCCACCAAAAATATTCCTTTAGAGATATTTTTGATATCTTCAGAAGTGGCTCCAATACTTTTGAATTGTCAGTCTCTACAAATTTAGAGATGGACAGCTGAATGGTAATATAAGCCTGCTGAAAATAGGCTTGTTTTTCTTGATTTTTTTTCCCCAGTCTTTGGAAGTAGTCTGCAGACCCTACAACAGAGACTACAGTTACAGAATTAGTGCAGAGGAGAGAGAAGAAATAAAAATCAGTTTCCCAAAATAAGCCTTGAACTATTATCCTTCAAATTAGTCCCAAGAACTATTTGTTTCACCTTACATATTTAACTTCAGCAAAACATAATAATAATTGTACTTTATCTTTCCATTTTATATAACTGTACTGTTTACACTGTTTTTGAGGAAGAAAAAGATGGAAGCGAACCACAGCATCCAGTGCCTTTTTCCATTTGTGCCACCAAATCTACAGTGTATGAATCCACCTTAGCTGGATTTATAGACCACTATCATAATGCAGACTTTTTAAAACAGCTTAGCATAAATCACATTGGTTTAAATGTCACTAGGTTTTATTTCTCAACATGAATTTAAAGTTCTGTTAACCAAGATCTTAAAAATTCATTTTTTCTTACTAAGACTGACAACAATGGCAAATGCCATCTGTTCAGCTCTGGATCAGGAATTTTAAAAGCAGCTCTCAAAAAGAAAGGGGAAAAAAGCCCTTCAAATATTATTGCTAAGCAGTTACCTCAGAATTGTCTCAAATATTACCAATGCATTGCCCTGTATTTACCTCTGCTAGTCACCTTTGTGATAACTCCAGAACAGACTGTAGAAACAGCCAATATCCATCACACAGAAAACCATGGGAGAGACCTCACAGACTACTTCAAATTTGTTCCACTTATAACCAAGAGATTCAACCCAAATACATACTGCTATTTTGCAACCCAGTATAGACCAGGCAGAGTGATGTTCTCCAGCTACAGGCATATTCTTATTGTATTTCACACAACCAGGTGTAAGGAAAAAAAAAAAATCACCAAAAAAGTTAAGATGGAAATGTTCATTACTTTATTTGGGTCTGTAAGCTTTTGTGATACACCTACATTTCCTTCTCACCTCTCCTTCAGATATAACAAGTAGTGCTTATCATCTGTTAAGAATTAAAAGCTAGCATTTTCTTAATCTCTATTTCAGAAGCTGGGGCTTTAAGGGGAAAAAAACAAGCACCTTAAAAGTCAATAAAAATGTCCTGAATCATCAAGTCTTTTTAAGCCGATAACGGTCATTTATAACACACAGTACATATCTAAACACACATGTACTATCTATAAGCGTGTTCATATTTCAGCGAGTAAAGAATCTACTAAAGCCAGAAAGCAAGAAGGAAGAGATCAATCTCAAAATGAGTCTAATGTCTCTCTCACTTTACTTACTCCAGTCTGCTAGCCAACAGGTGACGGATGAATGAATGCTAGAAGAGAACACTATAGTTTTAGTATTCACATTTAATGGCAATTTTCTTCAAATGAAATAAAGGTGTCCCACTTCATTTTAGTTGTCATAAGATATGTATAGGAAAGTGGCACTAGGGTATGCAAAACGTCATTTTACTAAATGTTATTAGAAAAGCAGACAAGTACCATCCGTATTTGGGATACACAACTTCAAGTAATTAGTCTGATTAGGAACAGCAGCAAAAATCTATTCAATAAAATTAGTACAATTAAGAACTTGTGACACTGCAGCATTGCTTGTCACAGTATTTAACTAGTAAGAGAAAAGAATCCTGGGGACAGAATGGAAGATAGTCAAGTAGGAAACAAAAACAAAACAACAACAACAACAACAACAAAAAAAACCACAGATGTCTTCATTACAGGTATTTTGAAAGTCAGTAAAGTGAAGAACTACCATACCTAGATCTGTAGGATAGCCATGTTAGTCAACACTTCACTAACAGCTTTAAGTTGGACGAAAAGCACTTTGAAAAGAATTTTAAAACACACACACACGCAAGAACTGTTATATTGACTCAATGAATGAAGGTATACTGTAAGAAGCCACAAGGCGAGAGAGCAAATCAAACATTCCCTCCTTAGGATAAAGGGAGCTATTAGTGGAAGAACATTAAAAGCTTTGAAAGAACCATTTACATTTGCACTAAAACACACAAAGGAGGAAGCCCTGACTCCACTGAGACACACTGCAAATCTTGCATTGATTTAGTCAGGGTGAAGATTTCACCTGTGAAGACCAAACATCTAAATAACAGTATTAACTGCTAGGACTCTGCTATTCCACGCAGGGCCATCTTTACAATCGATACCGAGAGAAGTCGCATTAAAATTAATTGTAATTCAGCACATACGTCTTGTATCCAATTCCAAAAAACGCTTTAAGATAATAGACAAAATCCTCCTTCATAGTCCAATAGTCCTAGATGATGCACTGCTCGACTTGCACTCAGGCTGAATGATCTTGAGTACATTCAGCACCATACAGGCCAAAAAAACCTGAACCAATTTTACAGTGTTTCATTGCTGCCAAGCTGGAACATCCTACATAGACCTTAACTACACCAAAAAGCCAAAAGCAGGGATATTTCCCTATCAAACAGAACTAAAGATTTGTACACAAACCACAGGGAGTTCTTAAACGACAGCCAGCCTTTAAGGATCGTGCATCTCCCACACTAAGTAGAATTCTGGGGGGGGAGACGATGACAAATCCCATTTAGGTTCAATATGTTTTCAAACACTAAACTTTTTTTTTTTTTTTAAGATGTCAGTTAACGAGAATTACAAATGTCAAATTACCCAACATATTTAGATATGTATATCCACATTTTTCTGATTAGACTATTTGTGCTGTTTTCATCAAGAAGTTGCTTCTAGTTTTGATGCCGTTTTATAATGGCTAATGTTTTAACAACTTACTCTTAATAACTTACTCCCTTACGCAACAGCTGTAAGCAGCCACTGTATTCGTTTTTACTAGAATACATACAGCAACAAAATAGAAGGTTTTTTAGAGTGCGCTCTCCTACAGTACGCTCTAGAAATCTATACTTAAATCTTTTAAATATTCCAATTCCCCTCATTAATCCAGTCTATCCAGTAAATGCACAGTTCATAAATGAAAACAAAACACTCGGGCATTACAGGCATCCTGCAGTCATCAGCTGGAAGCCCCATAGCGAACGTGCACAATTCCCTCCAACTGGGTATAGTTGTTAGCATGCCTAAATACCCCAATTAATACAAAACTAATAACAGAACAGAAGTTCTCATTCTCTACAGTTTCACAGTCATTCAGAAGAAGCCAGACTACATGAACAGAGATGTAACGAAGATGTGAACATGGTAACAAAGGCTTGCTGTTTCTTACCTTCAACAGCAGGGGTTCCTGAAGAAATAACCTCATTCAAGCATCCTATTCAAGGACTTTGGCACACTCCAATCCTGCACTGCAAGCGCACAAGAGATGTGGAGTGCAAGCTGAACTATGAACTTTTCTTTCAGATTTGCATCATTTCTTACACCCCAACAGTTGAGTGTGTAGGAATGTAGACAACATTATGTACACGACATATACATATGTATACAACATTAGCTCTGCTTAAAGCAAATACAGAGCATATGCATGCTTTTGTACACACGTACTTTCTGAATACTACGTAAACCATACACCAGACATCCTGTTTTGCCATTCTGCAAAAAGTACCATGGAGTACAGGGCGGTGTATGCTGCTGCAGAAAGTGAAGTGACAGACAAGTAACTCTGCCTCTACATACAGCGACAGATTTAGCAACAACTCTTCAAATCAGGACACAAGTGTCTCCTGCAAAATTCCTTCTGTTTTATTTTTATAAGCACCCTTTCTGAATCATGACAACTTTCCTATTTTTAAAATAATCACAACATACTTAAGCTCTTATATAAAAGTCTAAGGTGATCAAACCACACACTTTAGTCAGAGAATATATTCTTTTTGATGTAACAAATGGCTTTGTCAAGTTTGATGTTAGATTTCCTTTTCCCAACTCTAGTTCTTTTCAAAGTGTCTTTTCTTTTTGAAAGAACTTCTTTACTACTTCGACTCACACTTTTAGAACTCTAAAACAGGATTTGCCCTTTCACTGATTATGAAGCTTATCAGACTTAGCAAATAAGTTATCTTCTAAGCCACAGCCCCCCACTCACCAGGCCGTCTGGCCAAGACCACAGGAACAGTGACCCTGTAGGAAAACATGGAGCAGGTGAAGCTAGCACCCTGTCTTCGACAACGGTCAGCAGCAAGCGCCTGTCAAAGAGAAAAGACACACAGTGCTGCTCCTGGACAGTTCCCAGCCTCCAGCAGGAGGTTGCAGAAGGCTACTTCAGCAAGAGGTTGTGCCTTTGTATTTTACACACACCGTAGACATTTTTGTCTTTCACGAAGCTGTACAACCATTTCGTGAACCCATCCAAAGGTTTAGCATCTACCACGTCTCCAGAAACATCTACCAGTTTCTCTTTTAAAGGGTTTGGGGGTTAGCTGAATAAGGTTGCTTGCTTGTCTGGCATCAAAGACGTGAACAGCCTATGTGATGATTCAAGCACACATTGTTCAGCTGTGATTCAGTGGACTACTCTAGAGAAGGCAGAAGAGGAGATGCAACTTCACACAGTTGTCAAAAACCATACCTTCTGAAGAGAGAGGAGGCTTATCTAGAAGAACACGTAAACGAGAGTGCAAATATCCCCAGCAGGGATGGCTGCAGCAGCTGCCACTCAAGGAGGGCCACTAGTCTGCAGACAGCATCTCTCGAGAGGCCTAGGACTTGTACAAGGTGCCTGGAGAAGCAGCACTTCAGGCGGTAAAACGTTTTGTTAAGCGGCCGTATCGCCTCCATCTCCTCTACCCAAACTCCTTGCAGGGTTTTCTGGGTGGTCAAGCTTGCGTGGAGCATGGAGGGGTAGGGAGGACCCTCAGAGGTCATTGCATCCATTTTCCTCCCCACCAAGAAGTTTGATCAACTATATTTGCTAATGTTGTTCCAAACGGTTTTTACAGCTGTCCAGTTAAAGGCTCTGTAATATCCTACCAGAAGTTTTTCCCAGCGTCTAACCCAAGTCTTTCTTGTTCCCTTTACTTTTTGTCCTACGCACAATAAGCACGGAGAACATGATTTTCTCTTCTTTGCAGCAGGTTTTTAAGGAACATGCAAACAGGCTGCAGGTGTATAATTCTTTTTCATTCAGCTAAACACAATTCTTTCAGCGTGTCAGGTCACTTTTTCTAGACTCAATCTTGCTGTTTACTGTTAAAATCTCCTCCAGCTTGTCCAGATTCTACTCAAAGTGCAACACCCAAAATCAAATATTTCTCCAGCTAAATCTTGAATAAGGAGCATATCTCTCAACTCTGTTACCATCCCCTAAAGTATCCTGTTAAAACTGATGGTAACTTCTGGGTGCATTTGAAGATTATTTTCTGATATTTTTTGTTTAATAAATCGAAAAGGGTAAGACGTTTGATACACTGAGAAGCTGCCACTTGAGCACAGGCACTAGAAGAGCCAGAGGTAAGTCAGAGCCCACTTGGTATGTATCCCCTGCCCAACACAACCCAGCAGCTGGGTGCAGAGCGCTCTTTATGAGCAGCATACTGGAGAAGAAAAGTCTCACAGAACATCTATGCTAGACAAACCAACCATAAATTTGAATCAGGACAAATCTCACTGCTATTAGGTTTTAAAATTACACGAACACAACATTAAGTAACATCAAACATGTTCTGAATGTTAGCACTTGATGATTTGCTGTATTTGCTAAAAAAAAAAAAAAGGTTATGGACAACAGGACTGCGCTTGGCACTAGCGATTAGCTCGCTATAGAAACATTTTATCTTTCATTTTCCCATTACTTATTTCACAGTAGGGAAGCTCTCTCTACCAAATGAAGTGCTAGCTACACCATTCAGCCACTCTATAGGAGCCAGGCAAGCTATTTGCTGCCTTCTAATACAGCCTTCTGGAAACTAAAGAAACAAACAAATCACTTTGAGACAAATAAGTCAACACGAGGACCAAAAGAAGGCCAATAATATATGTACCAAGGGAGGATAGGAAACGTATCTGAAGCTGGAATGAGACCTTTGAAATGACTTTCCCAAAACATCCCATCAATTTGACACAGAAAATGATATACAAAAAGCATATCAGAAATTTTACACTAACGTTTTTATCAGACATTAAATAACACCTTCATGAATCTTTATTTTCAAGAGCCCTAAGAATAACATCTGTTTCATAACAAAAAAAAAAAAAGCTATAACTACATAAAACTAGTAATTTGCACTCTGCTTTTTCAATGCCAAATGAGTGCACAGAAATAACAGATCATCAATACATTTTTCCAGTTAAACAGCAAACAATCAAAACAAGGTGACAATGCCTCTGACAACCTCTAATCAGCTTCTCCAAATCTTTAAAAGGCAGAGAAAGAAAACTGAGGCCACTTTCAAACGTGCAATTTGGCCATGACAGGGGCTGTCCAGGTACAGACATCGCCTTTGAACTCCGAGGGCTGTCACTTTGAGAAAAGAAAAGTGACAAAACTATGACTCCATACCGCTCTGAGGCCATTTAATGGTCATTGACAAAGGACATACTTCCTCAGGTGTTCCTTAAGTGACACGTACTTTGCTTACAACTGAAATACACTTTAAAAACTCTGAAGCTTCTAGGTTCCCAGCTTTGGTAGTCTTCCAAATAATACAATTAAAATGGTAACAATATGATTATGGCTGGCAAACATTCTCTATCTTGGTAATGACAACTTAAATATAGTTGTCAGTCATCTATGCTGAAATACCTAAATACTAAAGCAGTTATCAAATACTCTAATCTTTGTCTTTTGAGACCTCCGAATCATTTCATTATCTTGACACCCAGGCTCCATAATCAGATAAATCTTTTATCCTAGGAGACAAAAGAGTCAGTTTTCATGAATTCCTTTTCAATCAAAACACTTAAAAAAAAAAAAAAAAGTATTCCTATCTGCATTTATCAATTTGAAAATGGAAACATGAAACCATTTACATCTTTGCCAGGGTTTCTTGGTGAGCTACAGAAAGCAAGGTTTCCTCATCTCCCATCTTCTGGCCTAAACAGCACGCCAAACATTACTAAAGTATTTTGGATGAAGATGAAAAGGAAGTTCTTATTTTTGTATCTCTGTGCTTTGAGCTGAAATGGAGAAGTATTTCATTATTATTTACTGTGAAAAAATTTGCAAATACCCAGAGTATTAAGCAGAAAAATTTCAGACATTAGGATCTGCCTAGCATGTTCTCAGAGATTTTCCCTTAATTTCTTCCCCTCCAGGCTCTAAGCTTTCTTTCAAGCAGAATAAGCTGTCTCTGCCTCCCTGGGATAGTTGTTTTTCTATTGCTGATAGTCACATCAGCTGCATTCACATAACAGACTTGCCAAGTGGGACTGAATGTTCCATTGATTTGGAAATGTCCTGAATGACTAAGGCTTCAAGTTTTGCCCATGTAATTAGTTTAATTGGTATCAAATACTCTTAGTTATTCAGATCATTGAGATACTTTCAGCTGTACTTAAGATTAAAATGATGTTTATGTTAATGATGAAGTTCAAATAAAGTCAAACTTGAAAGGCTGACTAATTGGGTCTCACAAGAAACGTGGATATGGCAACCTTTTCAGGACTTCACTGAGAAGTTTAATAGGTAAATACTAGGATGAGACAGTAAGTAATTTAAGAGATCAGCCTTATGCACAGATTTGCAGGGAGGCAGAAAGAGGAAGGGAAATGCAGCAGGTAGTATTCCTCCCTGCCTGAATTCCAGATGTGCTGAAAAAAATAACCAAGTCCTGCTTTTCAGCATATTCTGTTCTACACAACCAAAGACCAGATGAGAGTCTGTCCACACAATCTCCAGACAGCATTAACCCAATTCCAATAATCCAAGACGTGTGCCTCTGTCTTACCAAACAAAGCTGTCTGAAAATATTTTAAAGAAGTCATTTTTCTGTCTAAAACAGTGATTTTATTGAACTTATGGTACAGATCCCAGGGTCAACAACCTGCTAGAAAGCTAACAATGCTACAAATTGCATATGAATTTTTTATATATAGACTAAGTTCCCTAACTGCGCACTTACTAACCATTCTGGCACTACCTCTTACATTTACTTTTCCATAGAAAATTTCAGAGTCTTGGTTTTCCCTTTTAATGGGGAGTGAAAAAATAAATAAATAAAAATTAAAAAAATGCAGCCTGGAGATATTTTGTGAACGAAATTGTTATTTCCCACTGAGGCAGAGCAGTGAATGGTGAGAACCAGGACTGTTCCGACGATCTTGCTCTCCAGCCTCAATAACAGCAGAGGTGGCAGGGACAGCTGTCGGGCTTGGTTTTGTTTTTAAAGCGCGGAGTAGCAGAGCACAGCAGAGACAGCGAGGCAGGAGGAGACCTGAAACCACCACCTGCCTACCCCTGCCGCAGGACGCGGAAGGCACCAGGGTGTGCACCGCATCCCACGGTGCCTCCAGCCAGAAAGCACCACCTTCAAGCTAAGTCAACTTCCCGCTTAGTGCCGAGCTTCTCAGTCGCGTGTAATACCCACAAAACGCCCTCGGAATTAACATTTTCCTCCTACGGAAAAATAGCATGGAGCAAGCAGAAGGCAGCACCACCTTATTATTTACATAAACTCTTTTTCCTATGCAGTACTGATCAGGTGTGGGAAGGAGTCCACAAAGGCAAGTGTATCAGACATCAGTCGCATACAGGGCTAAGGTATGTTAATTCATTTATTAATCCTGCATTATAGTCTTTGATGACAGCTGATTAAAAACAAAACAAAAACAAAAGAAAAAAGAAAAGGATGTAAAATAACAAGGCAATACTTGGAACACTTAAATACCGATATAAATACCTTTAAATGTCGATTTTTAAAGACTAAATAATCAAGTTGCTGCAATCGAAAAATGCTCTTTGCAGCCCTCCAGCGGTCAAACGCAAGGTAAAACCCGACAGAAAATAAAAATAAAAAATAACCCCTCAGAGCTGCCCGATGGAACCACCTGCGGCTCCTGACGCCGCCTCCCAGGGGCGCGGAGGCGGCACGCGCTCGGA
>VXAA01001853.1:775142-881394 GCA_013399115.1 Anseranas semipalmata
TTTAAACTGAACTCATTCCACACATTAACAGCAATACTCAGAGTACTCACTGGACAAAGTGGCAAATTGCCCCTTTTGTAAGAGGCTTTGCCATAAATCTTTTGTAACCAGGTACTTTGGGGTGCAAGGACTCAGGCTAAGCTGCGCTCATCAATTCAAGCGCAGAGCAAGCAGCGGATCTCAGTGGTCTCAGCTACTCTCCTAATTAAAGTAGGTTCAGGAAATGAGCTCAGGCACTGGCCAGCTGGTCAACCATTTGCTTGACTGCTTGCTTGCTCCCTGGCCCCTTGCTGGCTCCTGCCAAGTCACAGTTTCCCAATCTGTAAGGGCACAGTCCAGGGAATAGCTTGTGCCAACAAGACCGTTCCCAGCAGGCTGTGGGGACAGCAGCTACAAGGAGACCAGAGGAGATGCAGAGCCAGCTGCACCGTGGAAAGCACATGGATATTTCAGGCATAATTGTTTGTTTTTATTATTATTATGTTTTTTTAATATTCAAGAGAGATCTTGGCTACTTGCTTTTCTATAACAAAAGACAGTATTATATTCAGTTCTTTTCTGGCTTATACCATCTTAAGAGTTTGTTTTTTTTTTTTTTCTCTGTATTTCATCTGAGCTGCTAATTCCTCTGAGTTTAAAGGAGGCTTTACTAATTTGCTAAGTGTTTACTATGCTTACTGCAGCTAACAAATACCTTTGCTCTGTTTTCCTTTTGTCTGTTGCTTGCAGTGCTTTTGTTCCTTGTACAACTGCTTGAGCTGTAAATGGTATATTCCCTTAAAGATAATGCAAATCACCAAATATAAATGTTTTGCAAAGCTAGTTTCTGCATATGTAACAAGTTAATTATTTCAAGACACAGAATTCACAATTTAGACAGAAGTAAGGAAGATTTAGAAAAATAATATATGAAATTATATCTATATGCTATCCATTATTGAGGGGAAGAAATGTGGCTATATCTGCACATGCGCAGCTAAAAAAGGGGATTATGGTATTGGGACGCATTTGGAAAAGAAAGTCATATTCAAGTTGATTATTTCTTCTCACTTGAACAATCTTTACATTAAAATCAAAGTATTGCCTACGTTCTGAGTCACAGATCAGTCAGAAAAAAAAAAAAAAAAAAGATGAGAGACCAAATGAACAAAATGAGTTTGAAAGAGGAGAAGGGGGAGACATGAATTGCCTTCACAAAAATCTAACAAAATCAGCGAACAGTCTCAAAAATCAGTGCTCATGCTACCGTCAAGGTAAAAAGGCACATACAGGCTGGAGATATATTTGTATCAGCAAGGCCTACTAATACAATGCTAACAAGGAACTTTTGTACCTAATTGTTTAAAGTAAAATAAACTATGCATTCAAAGATGGAGAAACTTTACAAGAAAATCCTCATCGGGGCAGGAGAGCCACCCCACACGACCAGCTTCGCACCGGTGGGAGGCCGGTTGTCTGAACGCCCTTGTCCCACCTGCTGTCAGTGCCCATCTCTTTCTAGGGGAGACAAAGAGCATCTTACAGAAATGGTGTTCTTAGCAAAATGAACATGAATTCCCTGTTTGGTGGGCAAAGGGTTGAATGCCAAGCAAGGGGAATTAAGGGAGAGATCCTACCTCTGTGGGATGCTCCCATGATGCTGCCTATAGCACATTAATGTTTCGGTACTCGTGTCCGTGCCATGAAAAGGCATGGAAATACTGCAACGGGATTATGAAAAAAAGCTATAAGAATGTCTAGAGATCTGAAAAATATGTTTTGCACAGACCATGTAGGAAGTTCAATCTATTAATTTTGTCAAAACACATCAAGTAAATCTGGAATCAGTTAGGTAGGATCAAAATAAGTAAATTACAAAGCCATTTAATTTAGCAGACAGAAAAAGTGCCAAAAGCTGGCACTAGAAATAAGATTTTTTTTAATAGAAAGAATTAGTTATTGGAGCAGATTACCAAGAAAACTGAGAAATTCAACTGACAACATCTTTAACATGAGGCCAGCTACACCACCACCACCACCACCACCACCACAACAAAGAGAGAGAGAGAGACAGCCTGCTGGAAGCTGGGTACAGAAACAGACAGTGAAATATAGCGACTGCTGTGCAGATGCCCCCTGATCTTGAAAATGTTAAGTTGCTGTGGTTCTTCGGTCAGACCTTCCTGCTTTTTCAGAAGTGGCACACCTCAAAGAAACAACATCTAAAGGAAGACATCGGCAAAAAATTCACATTAGGGAAAAGATAGAAATTCCTGCTATCTGGATGATTTTTTTTGTTTCTAAAATTAGTCTTTTTAGTTACTTTTTCTCAACTACTCTTTCTTTTTTTTTTTTTAAGTCATTAAACAGAGATATTCCCTTGGTTATTTTATTAGTCACCCTTCTTAGCTTTGAGACTCATCCAGAAGAGTATGAACTTTAGTCCTCATACCAACTCCTTACCTGTATGATCGGTGAACAGGACAGCTTTATAAATAAGTGATGAAAGAAGCGAGGGATTACAGATTTCACTCAAGTCCATATGGTTTAGAGGAGTGCCACTGATGAGAACTGTGGTCTCAGAATGCTGGTTTATAACCACCGTAGGTAGTGCGCCCAAGAATCCTCACACTGGTAGGTGGATGGACAAGACAAGACTATGAATACTATGAGTAATGTCTTTTTTTGGTGATTTTCACGGTCTTTTGGTTCAGCTCTGTGTTGTCTTTTTGCGATAGTGTTGCCAGTTTTTCTAACAGTAGCAGTTGCAGACTTGTCAGCAGCGCGTGCAAAATAACTTCTTTTGTGCACAGCCTCAGCAGCAGCAAAAAATTCCTTTTGCTGCCACCAGAGAGGGGAAGCAAGCCCCAGCGCTGTGAGCAGCTGCCCCCCACCCTCCCGGGCAGCTGCTGCCACCCAGCACCCCCGATCCCAGGGAAGAGCAAGGCTCAGCTACGTGGGCAGTGCTTTGCGCTCGCCCTGCTGGCCTCACTCTCCTCCGCGGAGAGGAGGACAGCAGCTTTCAGCCTGCTGCTGCCCGCTGCCTGTGGCGGTGCCCCATTTCCTGCTCTGGACCCAGTAGTTGTTGACATTAAAGTCCATAGGGTCTGGTATTGATGTCAGAAGATGGATCAAACCTTTAGTCAATGCAACTGGGGGAAAAAATGCTATTTACCCTATCTTCAGCAAATATTTTCAAGGTAAAGAACTGCATTTGGTAATCTCCATAGACCCCGGGAAGTCAAAACTATAATCCTTGGCAGATAAATGACTCTCCTGGGTACCCAGAGAGGTAAGCACTGGTCCCACAAGTACAGAAAGTAAGAAGTTAAAAGAATGGGACAAAATAAAAACTGAAAAAAGAGGTAAATATATGTAAACATAGAACATGGTACATTTTGTTATGCCACAATTTCTCTGCCTAAAAAGGTAAAAATAACATAAGGATTACCTAACAAAACCTAGTTTAAAGTTTCTGCTATTTTTGGCTCTCCAAATCTGCTATTCTAAAGGAGGTGAAGTGCTGATAATTAAAGAGTCATTTTATTCAGGGCTATGATGAAAAGCTATATACAGATTTCAATTTCACATTATTTTATTCATGTGGCAGTATCAGACTTTTATGCTGCAGGGGTGTCATGAATGTATATTAATAATTCAGTCATTTTTATTCTCTATGCTTTAATTTTGGTTAATATGATAATCCAGAAGTCAATTTTCTTTGAAATAAAATATAGGTCTTACAAATCTAAGATGATTGCAAAGAAATATCCTAAATCAAGCTATGTACAATCATTCAAATGTTTTTTCCATTTCCGAACTAATCTACCTAGAAATTATCCTGAGAAGGAATAATTGCAGTTCCGATTTCTTTGTATTCCTGTCAAATACGCAGTATACAGGTGATACTGCCCAGGAAATTAAGTGTGGAAGTCTTTGCAGGTTCTAACTAATGAAACTATTCCCCTTGAGCCCTTGTGAACTTTGTCTTATGGCACAAAACCCAGTCCTTCAAAAGCAGGCAATTTTGTGGTTTTTCTTTCCTCAAGAAATGGTCAGAAACTCTTTTTGATATGTGGCAGCAGCAACAACGCGATTGATTGTTGGTATCAAATAACCGGGGGCAGCCCAATCAGATCAGTAAGGGGTTTCTCTCAGAGATGTACAGATGAAAATATATTTGGTAATGCATGAGCACATGATCAGAAGTATGAGCGACCCAGGAGCTTGTCATGATATATTTGTGATATACTGAGGTACTGAGACTGGGTTTATAAAGTAGTAGGTGACCAAGGGTGGAAACGAGCTCTAAAGACCCATCCCTGTTTGGCCGTAAACCACTCTCAAAAATGAGCCAAGGGATGTGTGGTTGCTGAGCATCTTCCTTCAGCTTCATTCTGCACTGGCAAGAGATGCTCTTCTTTCGAGTCCAGCTCTCATATGGAGAGAGCTCAGACCAGCCTCATTCCCCTTAGCTGAAGGTTTAGCATCACAGGTAGTCTGATCTTCTTCAGAGTTTTATCTTGTTTGGGGAGGAAAATATTTTCCTAACTTATCTTTTACCATGGGAAGAGCCAGAGGAGATCCCAGCAAGGTCTACTTAAGGAGGAGACAGAAGGCATAGATGTCAGTTCCTCACACAAAGTAAGATGACTGCATTTTTTTTGGTCTTACCTGGATGAAACACAGCAGGAAGATGGAAAGCTTCATTTGGCCACTTAAATTAATACAAGAGACAATAAAGTGATCTGAGAATACGGAAACTTATTGGCAGGATGCATAATATAGCCTGACAACTTTCATATGGAGTGTTTTTATATTTATAAAATGGCCATTGCCTGTTGGCTCTTGGGTTGAGACTGTCTGAGGTGACTTTTTGCTCCAAATTATATGGGAATTCAATCAAAAGAAAGTGTTCAAATGATCAGGAAAGGAAAAAAAAAGATAAGTGATATTCTACTCAGAAGAACAAGTTAAAATAAATGCAGATCAGAACAAATCTTGACTTTAACAGAAGATTTTAATTCCTTGTTTTCCCAAACCTTGTTTTTCACCTAAAAGGGTATTCATCTTAAATAAGTGGGAAAAAAAAAAAACATTTAAAACATTGCTACAAAATACAACAGCAATGTTCTGTAGCAAGACCAATGGCTATATCAGTCTTTGCAATAGCGCTGGGACTTTCTTCTTTGCTCTTTGCATTATATCCTTAGGCAACGGTTTCTGCAATTGGCACAGAAAGATCAGAGTATTTTTCCATGGGTGACAAAGTTGAGAATTTAGTTTCTTATTCTCTCAGCCTTTCCAAACAACAAAATAGCCCTTTAGTTAATCTGATCAATTCAGGAGCATATCCAAGGTTCCATTACATTCAAAAGTTGCAAAACAAAGCACATAATCTGCCTACATAATCTGTGGGCACCAACCATACATTGGATGCTATGAAGAGGTAATTCTCTGGTATGCAACTTTACGGCTTCTCTTTTTCTCTAGGACCAAGTGTACTATTCCCCCATTTTTAGGCAGAGCCAAACCTTATATCCACCTTGAGAAATGAGTAATTTCACAAAGACAGGCATAAACTAAATTCTTGGTAGGAAAAGAGAGAATTGCTAAGCACTGGAAGAGAAAATGTCATTCTTACCTAAATGTATTTTATCAGCCTAGGCCACAGCACAGTTGATCTTTACACAAGCACACAGCAGAAGTTAAGAAACTGTGAAAATGACAGTTTCTATGCTCAGGAGGAGCCTAAGATGTTATCCCTACCTGATTTCCTAGGAATGTAGAAGAGAAACCCAGACCCCCATCCCACATGCCTGCGTGCTGGCTCGCCGTGTGGATGAGTGCATCGTGGTGTAGCGGCCTGGACTACAGCCCCGCTCGGGGAGCCAAGAGCGGCCTGCCTCCACGGAGCAAAACTCGTCCCAGACCTGGAGAGGGAGGTGCCACCTGCTAGACACTGGACGAGCTGAAGCCACCATTGGAGCCCATTAGGCAGCATTGTAAGAGTGCCACAAGTGTTTTCATGAATACTTCCAAGTTTAATAGCTGGATTTACACAGTGCTTTCCTGACTGTTCATTTTAAAGTTTTCTTTTCTTCCAGAACACTTCACATCTAAACTCCTAACAATCTCTTATGCCACATCCCAGTGGAAACCCACTCAAGCCCAGGACTGGGCTGATCTAGAGACACATTGATTATATAGGCAAACTCCCTGGAAATCAATGGGGAGTTTTGCTTACAAAAGGGAGAAGGGACTGCACCTTGAGACCCGCAGCAGATATAATCTGCCCTTCTACCAGTTGTTGGCTGTTGACTGACAATGCAGGATTTCTCATTGCCCTTAACAACATCCTACAGACTCAAAGATTTACTTTCCTGAATTTCCCTTTTTCATTTGTATTCTCCATTCTAACTACATTGACCCCTATTAAAACTCCAATAAAGGCAATCACTCCTGTAGTGGTTATTAGAAATCATTATTTTCATTCAAGCCTCTCAAGGATCTCTAGATTCTGCTTTGTGCTATGAAATCATGGCTAGAGGGAAGACAGATGTTCTGAAAAATAAAAATGAGACAATTTTCCCTTTTCACAGTAACTAATGCTAAAATTTCTCAGAAGATTTGAGAAAGGTGACATACTTCCAAGAAAAAAAATCCAGTGGAGATTTAAAATTGATGCTGAGTTCCATATGAACCCAGGTATTCACACAAACTGTTAAGTGTCAGCCCTCCAGGAGCACCAGAATCCACTACTCAGAGTGCAGCAGAGGAAGCAGGAGCATAACCTATTTGTCAGCCAAAATTTCCATGTTTAATTTTGTCATGGTTTATAATAATCATAGCCGTTTCAAGCAGTGTGATAAATCTGCAGATATGTAAATCTTATTCCAAAGAGTAAAATCTAATAGGCTGCAAATACCAAGCTTAGGAAAAAATATTTGGAAACACATCTTTTCTTTATATTAGTAGCAATTCTTATAATTAAGAACATTGAACATTTCAATCATAAAACACCCTTCTGATTTTCTTGTAACTCCCAAAACACCAACTGAACTTCTTGGCTTAAAGTTTTGCTGGGATTCTACTTCATGAAAAGTTCCAACAAAAATTTTTTTTTTAAATCAAAGCATTATTTAGACTGCATTTGTTTTCTGCATTTTAAAACTCCTCATATCCACATTGTTCAGCCTCTAGAACAGCTCTGCTTTGGAGCACTTGAAAAGGGTCAGAGACCCACTTTCAGCCATCTCCAATGAAATTTACACAGATCTGTATGAGACAGCTTTTGTAAAATTTTGCTTTGCACGCAAGTGCTTTATACTTGTTATTAAAACATGCAAGTAAGCTCTGAAGATTAAGCTGTGTACTTTGAGCAAGCCCTATCACAGCTTTTCAGGGGCCGACAAAGGTTCTGTCGGCTGTTTGTGTATGAGGAGAGCTGTGGTTAGCACCCAGAACACCAGAGCAGCGCCCCATTGCTCCTGTGCTCCCCAGTCTGCCACTTCCACTGTGGGGAGGAGGAGGAGGAAAATCCCAAGGGGAGCCGGCTGGGAGCAGAGGCTGAGGGGCGGTTGTGGTGCCAAGAGAGACCTTAGAGCAGTGATTGCTAATGGGATGCTGGCAGAGCACAGAAAAGAAAGATATATTGAGATACCATGTAATTAAAAGCTGTACTGTAATATGTAGGAAACTAAATTAAGCATAGGCAAACCTAATTCCAGCATGTACAAGCTTATTAGTGTTTGACTTGGAAACTGTAGGAGTGTAATGGGTACACGTGGGAGTTTTTCTGGGAGCAAAAGGAACAAAAAAGGGCAGAATAGAAAGGAAGAAGGATATGATTGTTATTTATTAATCCTTAGAGTGGCTTGAAAGTTACTAAGCATTGTAAAAAACTCAGAATAAGTGACAATTCCTGTATAAGCATTTAAAAAAAGTCTAAAAACATATCACAAGCTAAGATGTAAGAGGCAAAGTGCTTTGCTCTGGCTGTGTCAGTGGCAAAGGAGTACTTTGATGTGCTTTATGAGCAATAAATAACAAAACCCCTAGAAGATACAGTAGGACTGACAGGACTGTGCAATCCTCGCCAGACAACGCACACAGCTAATGAAACAGAGTGGCTCATTGCCTCCCAAGCTCCTCCACTTTACGCTGTTCCCCTGCACCTGGGCTTTCGTGGTTGAAAAAGGCAAAGGATGAAGTTATAAATCATAGTAGAAATATAATGAGTTTGGCACATCCTACATATTAATTCATGCAAAGCTCTTACAGAACTACTTAAGTACCTAAAGAAATGAGCAAGCAGCATCTGCAAATTAATATTTCTTTTGCTGCAGAACATAACTTACAGTGCTGCTTTCCAAAGGCAATGAGTCAGGAAGGGGCATGAGGCATGAAGGACGCGAAGAATTTAGCCTCCTGCTACTGTCAAATGAAAAGGGATCTCCGAGTGCAGGTCACCATTACCAACAATAGCAAGTAGAAAGCAAACCTACAGACAATATTTGTTGATGCTGATTCTCCCTGCACAGGAAAAAAAAAAAAAAAAAAAAAAAAAAGAGGATTTTTGCTACTGTCTGAAGTGCACAGAATTGCATGCTCCCTTTCCCACTATTCATTCACGTTCTTGAAATAGTATCTAAGGTGAGTCTCCTGATACCCTGAAAGGTAAATATACTTCCTTGTGCACTACAGCAGATAAAGTAGTCACATTTTATTGGAGTTAACAGAAAAAGTGCAGGTCTGCATAACATATTGAAAATGTATTTTACATTGCAATGTAATATTCAGTGATGTTATGTTACCAAACACTGGGCAACTTGACAGATACATCTGTTAAAAGTATAATTAGACTAGATAACTTGTATTGGTGGCCCTCTCTGTTAAAGAAAACAATGGATTTTCATTCAGAGGGGCACCTTGGAAGATTAATGGTAATAATGAAGCGTGAAATATTTCCTTCCTAGGGTGGTTAATCTGAAACAGAGGAAACAATCATTTCACCCAGGAGGGATAATCCTTTGAGGAAAGTTTTCAGTGAAATAATGTATTGCCATGTATCATCCCACATATGTCAACAAAGAAGCCATCGGTGTTGTGCTTAATGCAATAAAGGCCAACAAGCACAAGAAATGGAAATGGAATCAGTACAGCATAGAACCAGGTACACAGCAATGTCAGCAGGAGATGGGGAGGAGGCAGGAGAACAGTGGCAGGAAGCAAAGGAGAACGGAGAGCAAATTAAACAATGGGCAGAGAAGATGGAAGGAATTGTTCAAACTAAGACAACAGGAAAGAAAATGAATGCTTTAGGGTCAGTTTCAGAAGTTAGCCTTGTGTAATGCTTGTCACAAGGAAGCGGAGCCTCAGGCAGGTGTGTTACAGGATGGGCACCGCAGTACAGCCACCCAGCCCTGCGAAGGAGCCCTGAAGCCCACAGGACCAGCAGCGGGCAGGCAGACACCGCGCTCTCTGAGCGGGCTCCTCTCACCCCTTCGTACAGATCGTGCCTCAGGGACACTGCCGCAGCGCTGCCGCCCTCCGGTCCTCCACAGCTGGGCCAGCAGCAGCCTGGCACCCGGCAGCCCCAGGAGGGCTACAGCAGCCTGAAGGCTGCACTGCGCTGCTTCGGAGCAGGGTGCAGGTAGCTTCAGGACCGGGGGCCACTGCCGCTTATTTAGCACTCTGCACTTTGAACGGGCTCCACCAACTAACGCCCACAGACAAGTCCATGTGGGCGTATGTATACATACACAAGAAAAGAAACAATATTTAAGGAAAAAAGTCTTTTGTTGTTGTTCTTTTGTTTGCAGTGAAACCTTTTCAATCAAACACTGGTGTCCTTAGGAAAAAATCCCTTCATATCAACTTACTTACAATCAGCCCTTCAGAATCTTACTACTAAACCCATGCTCCTTCTTCAAAGAACACTCACAAGCCTTTCATTTTTGGCAGATAAGCCATTTGATCAATATTTTCAACATTAATCAAGGCTAAGAGCAATTTCATTTCTACCCTTTCCCTAAACTGCATTGGAATCTAAGCACGTGCATCCCTCTGCTATTTTGCTCAGGGTAAGTAGATTTGGTTCAAGAGGACAGAAGCTTTCAGTAGTAACTAATTCTGTTCAACCAATATTACTTCATGTTTATCTTACTTCATATTTATGTTACCTAAACATCAGTACAGAAGGAAATGCTAAATTCTCTTAAAAAAAAGGTCCATTAAATAGCTATATTTCTAGACCGTTTTTTAAAATCTAAGTGCCTTTTCATTATGTGAACTGATGACTGTTGTCTTGATAATTTTTTCTTCTGCAAGGTATGTTTTATGTTCGCAGTATGTTCAGCCTGAAGCACTACTTAGAATCAGAAAACAGCTATACTGCTTTTCTTTTTGCTGTCCATATTTATTGCATGAAGCTTCTTTCTCTCACCTACCTCAGCATTGGCAACTTCCTTTAAAAAGCGTACCTGAGGTGGTGACTAGGTAATGCCAGTGGGTGGCTAGCACAGAGGAGGCCAGCGTGAGGCTGCACTCACCTCCACGCAGTGCCCCCCCGAACAGGACGCAGAGCCTGGGGGAGGCCAGGCTCCATCCATCTCCCACCGGTAAGGCCTCAGGACACGGTCAAAGGGACATCCTTCAGCGCTGAGGGCGGGACAGTCACATGCACTGTGCCTCTTCCACTTCCATACAGGTCTCCCAGGCCTGGAGCCAGCTGGTGTAAATAAAGTTTTTTTTTTCTTCTCTCATCTCCTTCACAGAGAAAACTAGAAAAATGGAGGAGCCATGACCTTCCTCGTTGACCTGGAAAGCTGGGCAAGTGCTGGAAGAGTTGCACTGCACTAATTCAGCTACACCAGGAGAACGATACTTCCTGCAGCACAAAGAAGAGCTGCTGCCTTTCCTGTGCTACAGGCAGAACATTCCCAAGAGTTTTCCCTACAGCTTCTCCTTTCATAGCATTGTATTTGTTGCAATCATACCATACTTGTGTCAGACACCGTAGAGCTCAAAGACAGAGAAAAGCCCAAGAGTTGAGGAAGCAGCAGAGCTGCAGTGACTTAAGCTTCCCCGGCAGCAGTTTCCAGGTATTTCTAATTGGACAGTCTCTGTAGCAAGAGATGAATCAATTTAGCAACTAGATTGTTCTTTGGCCTTACCGACAACCCTGGCTAGCTGTGGTTCTGGCCATGCTATATGAACAGCTACAGGATGTTCTCACTAGCACACTTCCTACCTGGGTGTCATGCAGCAGTCAGTACTTCATTGCTGCTAAAGAAGAGAATACGGAATAGAGTGTAGAAAGTATCACACTGGCTATCAAAATTCATCACATTTCCCTTCTGGAGAAAACAATGAGACTTGACCACCGCAAACTCTGTAGCAGCTCCATAGACTCACCTTCGGCTTTGAGAAGGCCATTTTGACTTTGTCCCTCTGTATTAGACACTGTAGAACATCACACAACTCATGGTTTACCCTTTGTTTCTTTCTCTGATATTGCAAGATAACAAAGGAAAAAAAAAAAAGTTCCCTTTTACACGCCTCTCCAGAGCTAACAGGAGCTTACTGAATGCTGTCTGCTGTGCAAACACAAATCTAAGACAATTTTATAGGGCCTGTTATTTACTGGTATAACAGCTTCTATTCTAGGGAATGGCATTATAATTATCTGCTTTATCATTAATACTTTGAGTCAGTGGTTAATGCAGAGGTGACATCACTGAAATGACCAACAGTTTATGGATTTTAGCACTAAGGAATGTCTATTTCATATCCTTTGTGCGTATCATTTGCTTTAGATGTCATCTGTTCTCTTACACACACATTCATAATTAAACACATCTGATCATAATTTATTCACACAACCAATTACCAAATCTCTGTTGTTCAGTGTTAGTGCACATTAATTAAACTTCAGAAAGTGGTAAAACAAGAAAAAATTCTGACCAAGTATCACAGTAATGTCTTTGGTTCTTTATGTCTGCTCTGAAGTATCATCCAGCAAATAAAAACCTTACCCATCTTCTTAATTTTGCTAAGAAGAGCAGGGCTGAGCTGCCAGGGTCCTCAGCTAAACTCCTGAGAATGGAATCAAAATTTTCAGGCCAAAAGTCAGGAGAATGCTCTACTTTAAATATAAATTTAAGTACCCATGTTTTACTTGCATTGTGTTGCAGATGTGCAGGCACATCTGCAAGATCTCTCACCAAAACCAGTGCTAGTAGTGCACACAAAAGCACTGCAGACCACATTCCCCTGTCCTGGGAGGTGCTGAGCTGCGTGAGAATGAGAAACAAACCATCAGCATTAAACTACTGTTCTTCTACAGGGAATACAGCCAGCTTGTGACGCCATTATTTACTTACAGAGCATATCACCACATTGTATAAGTTTCACCCCATGTATAAGCATCGTTTACCCCATACAATTAGTTATTTTTCCTCACCCTCCTGCTCCCATGGTCACAAAAGCATACACAGCTTGGAATGAAATCTAACCCCTACCCCCCCTAAAAAAAAAAAAAAAAAGAAGAAAAGGAAGAGTGACTTTTGGAAGGAATGAGTAGCAACTGTTAAAACAAAACAAACTCCCCTTCAAATCCAGTGTGAAGCAGCAGGCCAAAAGAAGACCAAAGCATAAATGACTATCTATAACTAAGGCTAGTTAGGATTCCTTTTGAGTAAAAAATAGAGAAGAACAACTGGCAAATGTGAGCTTTATTATCATGAACTCTTTTTAGTAGTGAAACAAAAATTAGCCCTTCGATCTTTTTTCAGCAGACTAGACCATTCTGTGCGTTTGAAGCCTTCCCATTTCTTTTGAATAACTATCATATTATGGGAACACCTTTTTGCGTTTGTATTAAAAGCATGTTTCCACCTAATGACTATATGCACACTTTCCACAAACACTTGATGCTTAAATAGGTTGGACATAGTGTGAAATAGTGAGAAGAAAAAGGGGAAGCTGAGCAAAAAGAACACTGAGTTCAGAGGTAATTGCTTCTCTGTGATACTTACAGTTATTCATATTCTTCTTTAGAAATACTCAAAAAGTGGAAAATTGCAGCTAGATATAAGAAATTCTAAAATTTTTTTTTTAAAATAGTGTTAGTGCTGCTGTTTAAAGCCAAGATAGTATCTTTCAATCCTGAGTCTACAATAAATGATATAGATAAAGAATACCACTGTCCCCAACCTAGTAGATCTCAAAGGGAGCAAAATACACGGCAGTTTCACAACCCCCCCCCACCCCCCTTTCTGGCACAGTTTTGGTCCTCGATTCTTTGACTTCTTCCAGTATCCCATCTCAGGCAGACACCCACCTCTTCTCTGAGACCAGGGCTTTAAGTCCGCAGCTGTTGTGACAGTCTCTCCCAGACATGACCCAACAGTTACTGCTCTGGGATAGCAATCGAGTACTGCACCGATCAGCCAATTTTCCCTATTCACATTATCAAAATTCGTATTTTACCATTTACAGAAAGATTGTTCACATATTCCCAGCATCTACAGGTAACGCTTATAGGAAAGACCTCTTCTGACTGATCTCATCTCGGAATCTCAGGATTAGTTTTCTGAATCCTTCCCCACATTCATTTGTTCAGCTTTTTGAACTGGAACAAGAGAGTATAGGTCTTAATCATGCTCACCTGCCTGGGGATTTGCATTGCTTATTCACTCTCAGTGAGCCAGGAGTACAAAGACATCTGACCCTTAAAGCTGATGTCTCTTGTTTCCCTAGTGTCTGAAAATATAAATATGAAGCTGAGTTTTTGAAGATCAGGATCTCGCAGCTACCAACGCTCCCCAGAATCACACAGGGCTGTACCAACTTTGTGCCTCTCACATGAGCTTTGGTTCAAACATGCTTAGGTTCACCTAGCTGTAAAGGCCCTGCTTCAGCAGGCTGGAACCTCCAGTGGGCAGTCTGGGGTTAGAAATTCAGCTCCCCACAGATGGGAAAAAAAGATTGGAATTAATGTACATATGTCTGGCAGCTGACCACTAGCAGAGAAGGCATTCTGCCTCACGCCTCATTCAGAAGAGATCCCTTGGTGTCAATTCCAGTCAGCCAAGGCCATCAGTCACATTGCTTGTGACTCCCAGGAGAGTGGCATGGATACTACGCGTCACCTGAGAATTTCACCATGCGAAGGACACAAGGATTCCACTCAGTGATGAGTTTAAGATCAGAATATGTAGGCTAAACGTAACATCCCATAAGATACACTAAAATGTTAAGTTTCACATTTGATAAAAGGTGAACAATGCTACTTCCTTGCTCCATGGGGATGTTACGAAGCTCAGTTTATTCTTAATGAAGTTCAATGTGATTCGCTGCTGTGCCCTACCAATGCCAAGGGCTATTGCATCTAAAGAAAACAATCCTCCGATGTCTGTTGCCAAAGTGTGATTTATAGAACACACCACAATACAAGACAAGAGGATGACTCTGATAGATGCAGACAACATCAACCTGTAGAACAAAGGGTGCTGCTGACATGGAGCTAGCAGCCTGTACAAGTGGCTTCTAGAGAAGCAAAAAGCAGCAATGTATCGCTTAACAGCTGTCCTACCTTTATGAGCATGCTTTTGGATGCTAATAAGTCTTCCAACATTTATCTTATTGCGCACAATGATTATCTGTACTACACCTTGAATGCTTGCTATAAACAGATGCCTCCTACAACAAAACACTTTTCACTTTTACTGGACTTGCAGATGCATGGATTGTGCTATCCCCCCTCTCATGACAGTAAAGAAAGTCACAGCAGAACTCCCCCCGAGTTTCTTGAAGCTTCTTTTCTTACGGCTTTAGTTCAACGCAATAGTAGATCACTCAGGTTACCTCCCTGAACATTCTTTTAAAATATTATTAAAAACTTGCAGGATAACATTTTCCACTGTTTCCTATGAATCCAGAAATACAAATGAGAAGTCCATTGAGGAATATATCTTATTCAAGGAATGGACTGTGTTAGGATATGATGCTCAAATTACAGTATCAAGATACTTATAGCTGATATTCCACAAGAAAACAGATCCCTGATACATCGAATACATTTTATGACAGAAAGAGAAAGGCTCATAATGGCAATACAGCATTTATAACTACTACTAGAAATGAAAAATCCACAGTAGCCTAACTCATGATGACACAGTCAGTAATAGCCCAATTTCATTGCTAAGCAGAGACACTATTAACTTGTGACCCAGTAAGTCAGCAGCTGTGAAATAATGTTTCCATTAAAAAAAACTGAACATGTTGCTTATAAAATGTTTACACCCAGTTTACCAATTTGTGTAGTAATGATGCTTAAAGTATGTTTCTCCTGAATGGCTTTGAGATGCTAAATGCAAAACAAGAATTAGAGGGCTAGAAAATAGAGAGCAGATAATTGCAAACAAAAAAAAAATGGTATCGGCATATTGTGCATACCGAATGAAATCCATATGGCCATGGCTATTTTCAGCTCTTTCTCTAAATTCCACTTTGTGCTTTCTTCTGAGTTTATATGTTCATGTTTTTAATTAAATATCCTGCAACTGTTTGTGTTTCATGGCAGAAAAATAGGCCACATTAAACCATGAGATAAAGTAAATCAGCAATTGGCAGCTGAGAGCATTGCTGCCATCTGCATGAGGGAAAGCACACAACTGTTCCGAAAGCCACAGAGGAGCGAGCACACGAGTGCGACTGGGGGGTGGAGGCCATTAGAGACAGAGAGGGACACCTGAGGTGGCGTCACTTCTTTATGGGAGGAAGCAAAATAGAAATGTATCCTCCAAAATGTCCTCATGCAAGGTTGCCTGCATTTCAAGAGGATTAGAGAGGCCTAGACTCAGTGGGTTTACCTGAGTATGCTTCTGACTTATTACTGGGCTTTGTGGTACATTTTAAGTCATAACATGTACAAGAACTCTTTTCACTTTTTTTTTTTTAATGTTCATGTCCAGCTCCTGCTCTGGAAACCTTACTTTCCCAAATTTGCTGTTGTAGCTCCTCAGAAAAATTTAGTTTCACTATTAAGAAAAAATATCATTTGTCAAAGACTAGATAGAAAATTCTCATTTCTTTACTGGAGGAGAAAAAAAATATATAAGCATTCATTTGTTTTTCCTGCCAATTTTTCCATTAGTTTTTCTTAATGGAAGAAATTAATCCTACAGAATTTTCCAATATTTTTAAAATCCAGAAGACCCAGGTTTCCAGCCAAAAAAACTGATGAACATCATCTGATTGACTTAAGTGTTGGACTCTCCAAAGTGTCTAAGTAATCTTTTCTGATTGACTTAAAGTTTCTGCATCACAGCACTACAGAAAGGTGTGAACAGGAACACAAAAATATGTGCATATAGAATTGTAAAATAAAAAAGGGATTATAAAATTTCTGACCTAGAAAATACTGAGAACAGGGACAGCAGAGAAACCACTACAGCAAAAGCTTGGAAACCAAGTGGGAAGAGCTTTACATATGGTTCATTTGCATGGCTGGATGTAACTATTATCTGACTGGGAGGGTTGTGCACCCACTCCATGCTAGACAACAGGGAGCACTTATACCAAAAAAATTGATGGAGAAACAAGAAAATTATATTGCCCTTTTTCCCCTGAGGAAATCTGGCTCTCACTGTATGACTAACGACTATGAACTTGGAAAAGAGAAGGAATCTGTATCAGATCTCCCCAGGGCATCTGTTTTGATAGAGCTGGATGGAAACTCCTGCTGATACCTGATGAGAAAGGGAAATTGGAAGCGTGCATCCTCTTGTAGACAAAGGCGAAATGGAAGGTACTTGGAGTGGAAGAAGATACAGATCTCTGAAGCCCAATAATGTGATCAAAGATGAGAACAAGTTGTCCCAAGAGCAAGATTTATTAGCTGCTATGCTAATTGCTAGCAGGACCTGAACTTCTTCAGATGAAAGAGGACTGAGAAAAGGTGTTTACTTTTTTCTCCTGATATTTTTGAGTTCACAGTACCCACAGCTAATTTCCATTTGGAATTATCTGCCTGGCAACTTTTTCAAGTCAAAAGTACAGATAAATTATAGGTAAGGAGACTAGTAGAGTTAAGGAGGATGCAGAAGTGGAATTTTGAAATAAGGAGAAGTCTATGCTAAATTCTAAATTTATAAGTCTAAAAAACTTTGACATGACATCTGATGGACTTTGACAGAGCAGAATATCACCCCCACACCACCCATTTTTCTTGGAGAAGCTTCTAGCTCTGTATGACTTCTTGGCTTCAAAACCCTTCTACAGCCACAAAGACAACTCTGAAAACTTGGCATTTTAACACTAGAACACAATTTGCTTTTCATTTGGCCTTTGGCTCCTGCTTTTATATACATGCACACATCTACAAACATATGCATTGCCAGCTAGAATGTTATGGATTGCCTACATAAGGAATCCTGTTAAGACACTGCATCAAGTTTAAGGTGTTAAATAGCTCAGTGCTACAAGATGTAAAGCTTTTGAGGGCAATTTGTAACAAATGGCCACATGCCAAACAAACTGCTGTGCAACATGTGACTAATGTCTTTGCTGATATCCCCTATTTCCCTGCCAGCATCCTGCAGCAAATCCTGCAGCAAACTGGCAGCTCTACTGAAGTGAATGAGGCTGAGATCATTGATATCTGCTGCGAATCTGCCTCTTCTCAGCTCTGTATTTCTTCAGACAGCCACTCACAACAAAAATTTACTGTCTGAGAACTAAGGTAGCACTGTTCCACTTGTAAAATCAAGTTTCTCCTTCTGTCCCCCCCACATTACAAGGATACTTAAAAACAGAGTACCCGTGAACTTTTTTCAAGCCAAAGAAATGATGCTTATATACAGCATCATATACAGCATCAGAAGGGACGATTTCTTCTGGGAGTAACAACTTGAGGTGCCAATATCAAAAGGCCTTCATTAAGACACAGAAACAGGCCTGAACAGAGGAATTTAGCTAGTGAAGATTTCTGTATCTACATTCACACAGCAGCTGCATGGCAAAGCTGAAAGCCACACACTGACATTCTGAGGGAGACTCCAGCACGCTGCTCCGATCTCCTGGAACCACATTCCCTCTGGTCGATTCCTGAGGCAGCCAGTACCAAGATCTCAGTGCCCAGCTAGCAAGACTCACTTCATGAGATTCTCGTGCTACACTAAAATGAGAAGTTTCTATCTTTCAGCCACTGGACATACATTTAAAGACCATGTTAAACAAGAAATATCTTGAAGGAGAGGAATGGATGGAACGGGCAACTCATCTTAGCAGCACTAATGCAATTCAGAAGCTGCAAGGGAGCTAAAAATGCTTCACAATTATGACAGTAAGGATGAAACAGTGATTAAGTTTCCATACTACTCCATAAAGCATAATTCCTGAATTATCTTGTTTAAGTGTGGTAACATCTGAAGAAAAATCATTGATGTTATTGCTTTTACAGCATGTGAAATATACTATGTGAGCTGTGCAACACTTGGTAGGAGAACTTGGGAAAATCAGAAGGCTAAACAATAACATTTGATGAAAGTATGGCTTTTGAATAGATATAAAAATGTTTGCCACCATTTTCAGGTGTAGGAAGTTCTGTAGCTAGAATTCAAAAAAAAAAGTCAGTCCCAGCTTTGAGAAACTACTTTATACACCCTTCATAAAAAAATCAACCTTACCATAAAATATTACAGCTATTGCATTAGTTGCAAATGTAGTTTTCAGTAGAACTAGAGAACCCAGACCATCTGCTCGAAGTGCCAAGGACAACCACTTTACTTCAGCAAACAAATAAAGATGTACCATAAAGACAGCCCCTCCACGGTTCAGTAGATTTGCTGGTAAAAAGTGAAGACTGTCAGCTTTGCAAGCACCTGGCTTATACAGCTTTATGAATTAAATGAGCAAGATAACAGTATTTACTAGGGAATCCTCACCACTGATTTGATTGTTTGTTCTTCTTGATATTTATTAACATGATTACCTCTGAATGGGGAGAAAAAGAAGTATTTATTTTTTATCTAAATGTTTTAGATGTGCTTGTGCCAAGTTTAACAGTTGCCAGCTGTGAAACAGCCAAATATTTACAGCAGACTCTAGCAACAGCCCCAGCTTATGGAGACTGCCACTGGCAAGCTGCTGAAGCTTCTCCTTGAAGGGGCCTTAGCTAAAATGTAATGGCATAAAATCATACCTTCCATGCACAGCAACCTGCTTTTATTTATTTTTCTATTTTAGATTGTTTTACTTAAAAGCAGCATTTCAAGTTCCTCTATTGAATTTTTACAAAGATCAGAGAGAAACAAATAAAACATCAATCTGAAAGATTAAGAAAATACATTCTGTTTCTATGGTTATTTTAAATCAGTTTTATGCAGGCTTTGACAGGGGTCTATTAAATCAAAAGCCAAAGATTGAAGTGGCAGTTCCAGTAGAACTGAATGAAAGCTAAAATAATGGTGGTCAAAGAAAGGGTCAAAGCCTATGTTACAAATAAGAAGTTGTTCTTAAAGCTGTACAATGATTTTTAATCCACTAAATATTCTCATTGAAGAAAGATGCACGTGAAAGGCTCTAGACTAAGCCTGAATCCAACAGAAGCTTTCCCTGGTGTCAAGGCCTCTCAACCTGGCCCAGTATCACAATCATATAACCTCAGCAAAAAATTTTCTCTAAAAGTTACGTGCCTTACACACCACCACATGTGGTTTCAGCAAGAGGTTAACATTCATCTCCAAGGAGGCTGTGCTGCCCCCATTTTGGATTCCACTCTTTGGTACTTTGAGAGAGCATGAGCAAAACCACAAGAGTGGCCCCATCATGTCAGACACAGTCCACTTAGCCGGGCAGCCTGTTTCTATAAGAGATGATTCAGGAAAGAATGTAAAGCCAGGAAAACAAATATTCTCATAACAGCATTTTTTTCAGATAAAGTTAGATGCACACAACTACGTTAAAAAGCTGTTGATCCACCAGTACTTTGTAAAGGATACTTTCTGTTTTCCTAAGACAATTACCTGATAAGTCAGTGGGAAATGCTCAAGACAAAAATAATAATAATAATCTGTATATATACACTCCTACCTTATTTTTGTTTCTTCTTGCCATTACTGATCTAAAAGACCTCATCTCCTCTTATGCTGTGAGAATTGAAACATGCCTGTGCAAGAGTTTCCTCAGTGATACTGAGCTGTGAATGTCTTCATTTCTCTATTTCATGCAACCCCTATTTCACACTCACTTAATGATACTTAGAACTATATCAAATAATACTACAATATAATAAAGCACACAGCATCACAAGAGCAGAGATTTTCAGAGTAAAAAGTTAAAGAAATCTAAGAGTACCACCATTTGCAAAGTGGGAACTTTGTCAGTGACAGGGACGGTTGCACAAGTCAGTGCCAGCCTCTGAAAGTACCTGATGATCTCCATGTGGTAAACCTCATACCTTCATCTTGAAGAAAACCTTCATCAAGATTAGTTAGGAAGGAACGAGAAGAGTCTGTCATGTTAGCAAAGACATTAATTGGTTTGTTTTTAACATCTGGTTTATTTTTACAGTTCCATGAAATGTGACATGAAACAAGACGGATTTCACATTGCACCTGTCACCACAAATTACAGACTTCCCTCAGTGCAAGTGTTCTACAGCAAACCACTTAATTGGACAAATGGATGTGTTGACCACTTGGCCTTTTTGCCCAAGCTACAGCCACCTGCTTCTCATGTAGTGACCAAGTAGCTTGGTTATCTGACCAAGACCTTTAATTACTGATTTAGATTCAAACTGCAATGGCTCAGTAGTGATCATTCTAATAAGAAAAACAGTACATAAAAGCAAGTCAAGCTGCTTGAGAAAGAGTCCAGATCAGTGTTCTTCTGTTTTTAATTATACCTTCTAGTTTTCTGACTTCCAGTTGGTTTTTTTGTTTGTTTGTTTTAAGGAATCTCAATCTGAGAAAAGCTTCTAGTTGTCTATTTTATCACACTGGAATGAGAAGGAGGCAAGAAGGAGGAGGGAATAGAAGCAAAGGAGAAAACCCTAAATGAGAACAAAACTACCTGGCACTGGAGAAATTCTGGAGAAACAGAAGGCTGGTGAGACTACCGAGGGTTTCAAAAGCCATTTAGTAACAAAGCTACTTAAAAGAAAAGGCCATATTGCTATTCAAAAAAAAAAAAATTAGATAAAAACATCTTTACATTGCCAGTTGAGGGACCAAATTCTTTGATGATGTTGCCCACCAGGTCCCTCTTTAGAAGCTTGTTCATGAAATCTCTAACAAGCCACCTCCACAAGACATGAGTGAGTCAGCTGAGTAACAGATGATTTCACCAGAAGGAACAACAGCAGACAGAACTGGCTGCCCAGGCTCCCCCGGACAGTGATAGAGAGGAGCCTTAGCCAGGTTTTATAAAAACCCTCCTGTTGAGTCACTCAATACCTTTCATCTGGGATTTAAATCACAGCAACGTGCGTTGTCTGTTAGGGACAGCCCTGATGCCAGGCTGAAGGGCAGACTCACGTGCTGCCTTCGTGCAGCTGGAGCACATCCTCCAAGGTAAAGGAGAGCCTGCAGCCCAGAGCACGCAGCGTGAGCCGCCAGGCAGGCTCCTTCCAGCTGTCCACAGGCGATGGGAACACCGATGGGAAATGAGCAGCGTTCAGAGTGCTACAGCTTTGCAGCCACTTCCAACGGCTGCTTTCTCTCTGCAGGACAGATATACAGCCTCCAGCCAGAGAAGGTTGCAGGAGACAGCTTTCTTCTTGTGCACATCCATGCCAGCGTGTGTGAGAAAGAAGAGCATCTTAGAGGAAGCACAAGGCTGATCTTTGATGCTTTAGCACACTGTCTTTCAGGCCAGAACAGCAAAGATGTTTTCAGAAAAGCTTCTTAGCAATAGCTTCTCTTTTAGATGTCCATAGAACAAAGCAATTGCATGAAAACAAGACAACTGGAAAAATACAAAGGCAAAAAGGGAAAAAATACCATCTCGAGCTGACAGGTGTTTTTCCAGAGATAACACTGGAGCAGAGATGGTAAAGCAGAATAAGTGTGCAACAACAGGAAAAAAACATAGTTAAGTAATTTCTTCTGAGTTTTTAATTGGTCAGCAAAACAATGGAGTTGCATAACAAAGTGAGAGATAGTCAGTGACAGAGAAGACACAGGTAATATAGGGGAACTTTATCTGGGACAAGAAAAGATTTTTCTTTTGCCTGGAAAACTAAGAAACAAATAAGACATTCTTCTACTCCAAGCCAAGAACTCAGCTGCTTAATCCAGCTGTAGTGTTTTTATAACAACCCACTGTCACTGCTTATATTGTTATGAAACGTCTTCCCTTTTCTTTAAAAAAAGGAAAGAGAAAATAAGATTGTGGGTAACATGTTTTTCAAAATTTTCTGTTCAACAGAATATCCCAAAGGTAAGAGCAGTTGTACCTGTGAATATCCAAAAGCCAAGTCACAAGTTAGTGTCCTATCTTTGTTCAGTGTGTCCACACACAGATTGTACCCAGTCACCAGAGACATTTTTGTGCAAATACTTCAATATAATCTATTGGATGCTATCACTTTCCATTTACATGTAGCCCATGAATGGACTTTTGCTTGTTTGTTTTAAATTCAAAATGAACCGGGATTTTTAAGATTGTTGTATCTGAAATTTACTTGGACAGAGTACAACGTTCTTCCAAGATTTGATAGTTATGAGCTGAGATGTATTTCTGAAAATATCCTCATAAAATTTCACCCCAAATCCCATCACTCACTAGATTATTTGTAGAAAGTAAACACAGAAAGGAGAGTGACAGAAAGAAAGTGAATTCATCAGACGATTGAGCTGTGCATTCAGAGTTCCTTCAGTGAGCTCTGGCACGAACACCACATCCTGCAGCCAGCAGGGAACACTGATAGGCCCCTTTAACATCGCTTATCTTCATCCTCAGTGGCTCATTTAGATAGCAACCATGTTGCCTGCGCTAATTCTGCCCCACCTGACAATTCTCCTTACATAGGAAATGGACAGTTGAAAAGACAGCAAAGAAAGAGAAAAAGTATTCAGCATTCAAGATGTCAAAGGGCCGAACAAGCTATTCCAAACAAAAATTTTTGTATGCTCACCAGGTGTACCAGTTATTTAAGCTATGTATTAGTGAACTTAATTCTTTTAAGTACATTTTAGACATACCTAAGTAATTTTATCTTATTCACAGTACTGATGGTGTAAGAAATCCCAGACTAGCTAAACAGCAAGTGACCTGGGAGGGATGTTAATAGATAAGACAGATTAAAAATACAAGGCCATACAGACAGTAACTGATTTCCTAGCTTATTTCAACATACTGTTGGCTCTAAAAAAAAAAAAATAGAGTTTAGTGGAAAAAACACTGTTTTGAACTTGGCCAACAGGACACTGCTGAACAGTGATGCAGAGAAAGGTGAAGCTGTTTCACTAGCAGACAAGGAAGCAACATGGGATGCACCTGGGCTACTACTGCAGCTGGGGGCTTCTCTCCACCCTGATCATTTCCAGTCACTTGATCAGTCCTGGTCTCGACCACACAAGAGATAAATTGTTTCAAGCACAGATGAAAAATGTCAGTCAAGGAAGAAGAGAGGAGGAAAGAAAGGAAAAAGGAACATGAAGCACTTCAGAGAATTAAGCAAGGGAGTGAACAGCACACTATGTACAGACATACGTGGAGCAGAAGGGAGGAAGATGCTCTTCAATTCATCTTCTCTTACCAAGAAGAACGACCCCATGAAAATGAATGCTGAGGAGCACAAAGCTGTCACAGAGCTCAGTGCTGACAGGTGGCAATGAGAACAAGAGACCAGGGTTTTTACAAGCAGGGCCTGTTATGGACCACAGGGCAAATCATGAACAAACTGTTTAATCCTGTGCAAAAGGTGCAGTGATATTACTGGAAAACATTAATTCTCTGCTGGGTATCGGAATACACAGTGTCCGATTATTCTCACCACTGGGAATTTCTGTGCATTTCTAAAAAACATTTCTATTTGTCTGCTGCTAGAGATCAGCCAGCCTAGTCCAGTGATCTGTCCAGCCTTTATGAGTGTCTGCATTGCTTATTTCTGTACTTTATGTACAAGTAAGAATAATATGGGTACTGAAAACTGATATATCATCAAAATTCCAGCTTTACTGAAATAGTAGCACTATTTTAAAATAAGAGTCCCAGCTTTTTGAAAATGACATTTCAGAGACCTTGCTACCTACCACACAAGCTTAGAAATGTTTGATACAGTAGCCCTGTAAATCTAGATTAATAACCAAAATCTGTTTTATAAGAGTCAAAAATGAAAAACCTTTTGCCTTCCATAGATCATTCTGATTGAATTTCAGTTATTTTTCAACCTAAAACTTGATAATCTTCATTCTTTAAATAGTACACATGGAAAATTTGTGGTCATTTTCTTTCAATAGTACAACAGCAGCATTTTTACTCCCCTATGAGTTTAACACTATTATGTGTCCTCCACTACTGATGGTGGAAGAGAGGTGGATTGTTGCAGGTTGTGTTCTTGTTTCTCCAGTTGTGTTAGATCTGACAGGAGGAATAACTATACACTTGTCATCCTTTTTCAGACACTTATTCCTTTTATCCCAAGGCCCAGATGCTTTTCGTTAGATTATGCTTCTTCTGTAGCTTTGATCTCCCTTTACAGAAGGCAGAAAGCTGTGCTGTACAGGAACGTGAAAAAATCCTGGCAGAAAGCCTCTGAAATATTGTGTCTTCCTTCCCTACTTCTGTTTTTTTTTTTTTCCTCTTTTTTTGTGTGTGTATCTCCTATTCTTTCTGTACTTTGCTATAGGACTCCTCCTAAAAAATCTGGATGAAAAGTTAATATTTTCAAAGTAATTTCTCACACTGAAAAGTCAGTTTTCCTGAGATAACCCCAGGGCACTAATAGGATCTTTTAATATATTTCTGCTTGTCTTCCCTTGCATCCATTAAATCTCTAGATCAAGGGTTCTTAGACTCAGCTAGCAGAATCTTATCATGCTGTTTTCCTAATTTAAATGCTTGTCTTCACAGAATCTAATACTTCATCTGTTTGTTGCAAGTCTCCTTAATTTACTGAGTTGATTAAACACTTAAATATATAATACACATAAGAATCATTTTTCTCCCCCGATTCTAGCCCTGGAGAAATACAAACAGTTAATAGGGTTGTTTAGTGCAATCATAAAGGTATCTTCCCCTCACCCTTTCCCTACATCAGAATAATTTTCTTCAACTTTTCTCTAGGTCACAGCAGAATGTTTGATCACTTCCATGCTGCTCTTGATCCCTGTGGCTGTATTTTCCTCACCCACCAGAAGCACCCTGGAGTCACTGTTCTTCAGCCAGTCATACTGCTGGATATTTACATCTTGGCCACAGTAATACGACTCGTTCTTCCTTCTGAAAAGCTGGTTAGTTGGTGTGGTGGATCAGCCCAACTAGTAGAACAGCAGCGTAACAGTGTCAGTTTTGACTGATCGACCTCTTTCTCCTGAACACCAGCTAATATGAGTTATTCAAAGTGGATGGAGATTCAGAGAGAAACTGATGTTGACTAAATCTGAGAACTGTCTTAGCACAAACCATGGACAGAAGAGGAACACAAGAAAGCCCAGGACAAGCCAGGACAACTGAGCAGCAGGCACCACCTTCTCCCTCCCCCAGGTGCAGCAGCTCAGGAGAGGGAAGCAGGGAGCACAATACTTTCCTAGTTGCTCCCGATACCCATTAGTGCTGAAAGCTCATGTTTGCCATTGCTTAAAATCTGCTGTCCTATGTCACCTAGCTGATGCATGCTCATGCTGGTGTGGGCTTTGGGTAGACTTACAATTAATTTAAAAAAAAAAAAAGAATACCATATTGTCTCATGCTCCCACAAAGAAGTGGAAGTACTGAGAAAAGACAGACAGCACCAACGGTTATTCAGCAACTTCCACAGTTTATTGTCTAACTCCAGCACTGTTATATTCAAGAAAACTTCAGCAAAACAAGCAGAGCTAAATTCAACTCACCTCACTGAAAGGTGCAATCTGAGGAGCTCCTTCTTGAAGGACTGACCTGTTGTGAGTGCACTGCTGGATCACACACATGAAGTACAGCTCCAGCAGAAGTCAAAGGGAGTTTTGCCTTCAATGAGAGCATATTTTCTGCTCAAACATTCAGCAGTATTTGTAAACTACGAGACACCTGACCAACTGCTCAGTTGTTATAGCTCTGGTCATCAAATACATGATGAAAGAGTGGGCAGTTTGGGGCTATTATGTTTTTATTTTTACATGTCTGCAGTTGCAATTCCTGTGTTTTGTTTGTTCAACAAAACACAAAGGAATTCACAAGCAATATAACCTCTCCCTAGGGAAGCAGGGAAAAGGAGCTAGCAGAGAGCCGTGCTCCTCCATGTCTCCAAGGCCCTGCAGGAGACACCGTGCATGCCTGCAATGCTCTTTCATCCCAGGACTAACTCCTGCAGTCCAGTCAGGTAGCTTTGATTTCAACTTTAGTAATTGAGAACAGGGTTATATCTTCCTCTCGCATATTACACTTGCGCAAAGAGAAAGGGACAGTAACAAGTCTGCCTTAAGAGAGAAAACTTCAGATCACTATATCAGAGTTTCCCTCTCAATGTTTTCTCTAATTGAAAAGATTTCTTTCCAGCAGAGAAAAATATCATATAAGAAGTGCAATTTTATTTCTCCTGTGCCAAAGAGAATTACTTGGGTTTAGGAAGCTGGATATAAAAGAATGTTTGTATTGAAATTTCTTTTATTGTGACATTGAATCCCCAGCCCAAGAGGTCCAGCTGCCCTTTACAGCTCAGAACAGCCTCAAATATCCACATTTCTGGATGGGCAGCAGCATGCTATCCCATCCTGCTGCTCCGGTTTTTCTGCCATACAGTGGTCCTGAGCAGTGCTATACTACAGAACTCCCCACTAATGGCAAAATTACTCAGAGCCTCCAGTGAGGTTCAAGCCACTACTCCTGAAAACCAACGTCATATTTACTCATGCATTAAAGCAGCGAGTGGTTTCTCGTTATTTCCAAACTTTGAGATAGTTTCATATTGTAGCTATAGCTGTGCCACAAACACATAATTAATATTTCTCTTCCACTGGCACCTTCTCTCATTCCCCTTGTCACCCTCCTGCTGCTGTAATTCCTTCCCAGCTGCTACCCCACATAGCTCCCTCTGATTCGAAGCCACCACCTGACAGAGGCAGGCTTTAAAAGCCAAGTTTGTCTTTATTTCCATCAAGAGCAATCACAGCTGCAAGTTTCAGTACCCACAGAGGCTTTTAACTGTAACTTTTTATTAGCAGTGCTATATTGGGAGTAATAAAAATTCCTAGTTTAATAGTTTAATAAAACAAAGAGACCAAAAGCCAGCATGGCTGTGCAGGAGCAGCACTGAGACTGGAGGTGCCAAATATTTGTGTTTTAAATGGCTTGGCTTTCTCCTGTATTTTATGGTTATAAGGAAAAGCTCTCCAGTGAGATGCTCTAGGCATAGACAAATTTCTGCTTTAAGCTGAAGAATACCACTGCCTTTTTAACTACACCCATACAAACATTGAGGCTAACATGCACTGAGACTCACATGCACTGCAGCTGCATATCAGCACCTTTTGCATAGCATTTGGGAGCAAAAGTGTCCGTTCAGTGTCCCAGCTAGGATTTCTCTGATGCACTCTGCAACCAGACTGGGGGCCAGATTCTTTGAAAGAGCAAAGGAGTTCTCTATAAATGCTTTCTGGGTTTTGAAAAAAATGCCCCTTCACATCATATCGACTGAAAATCTGACCCTTATTTCTTATAAGAAATTTGGTTTTGTTTTTATTGGGAAAAAAGGTTGGCTTAAAATTGTTTTCAAATAGCAAGGGGCAACCATGAAAATTCATGCAAGTTGCAACTGTAAGACTTTACCCAAGTAGACAAGAGTAATCTATATTTTTAGCAATGTCACATAAAAAGGACAGACTTCGAGGTCTACGTATCGCCAGATCTCCCTGAGTGCATTTTCTTTCATTATTTTGCACTGGCATAAGTATTACAAGAGCTTAGTCTTGTTTTCACATGTCAGAACTTAATCTGAAACTTCATCTTATCAGGAACTGGATTAAAACCAATAATCACAGCATAAAAAAAGATTAAAGAAGTCTGTGGGAGGGAGTCACAACTACCCCTGTGCACAGTAACACAGCCGCCAGTTCCTCTGGCAGAGGGCTGCTGCCCAGTCCCCTTTACCACCTTTGGCCAGGGCAGCCAGGCTCCTGCCTGGCCCCACGAGGCAGGGGAAGCTCCCCACCAGCTAGCCCTGAACGTGTCTAGCCTTCGGCAGGGCCCTGGGCAGCCCACGTGGCTTCCCTGATGCATTTCCTCGCATTATTTCATCAGCTTCTCCCCCCTTCAAGGAAAAAGTCCTGAAGACAACATGACAGCACCGAGCCATGCAGCACAGATGCATCTCAATACCACGCAGAAAGGCTGAGAACAGCACTGAGTGATTACATGAGAGAGTTTATTAGTAGACTTGCATGCAGACTTGGAGAATATTAAACTGGTTCTGTATTTGGCTCAAATCTGCTGAATATTTTCAGTTTAATTACAAAAACAGGAACAAGTCTGAAATGTAAGAAATCCTGATGGTTCCAAAACCAGTACCCCCCCCCCTTTTTTTTTTTTTTTAAAAAAAGCTCTGATATTGCATACTTTAAACAATAAAGTAGTATTTTTTGAGAAGCACACAGCATGAAGAACTATGACTACTAAAACAACAATCACTGTTGGACGCCACCAAAACACACAAGAAACTCTCAGGGGAGAAGGAAACTTTGAGGAAGACTAACCCACATGAACAAGGCTTGCATCGCTCCCCGAGGGTCACTGAGACCCAAGAGGCAGTGTGAATGAAGAGAGACAAATCCTCTACTCAGGCAGCTCTGCTGCCTGTCTTAGCAAGTGTCCCTTCAGGGAACAAGCAGTTCAGATGTGGTTAACCCTTCCAGTCACTCTTTCCCTTTTAAATGTCAAAAACCTCCAAGAGCGCGTTCCCAGCACTCCTCTCTGAATATGAGGCTATTCAGGTGCATACATATATTTGTTACTTGATTCTTCTACACAAGAACATCCCATCCAGCCCTACTCCAAAAGGATGTTTCATCCGCTTTAGTATTTGTCACCTGAGAATTTTCTATTCCCTCCTCTACTGGCAAAGGTCCTAGACATTTATTAGTTCCCACTCTTTGTTAACTCCCTCTTAAATGACATCTCTTTGGGCAATGAAGGCAGACTGTTTCAAAACATGCCATGTGCATTAGCAATACTTATGAAAGCAGAATAGTATCAACTGCCACAATGAAGGAGGGAGAAGGAGGTAGCCCGGATAGTGTATTATGGGAAATTTGGGGCTGACATTAATTAAAAGAAGCAAACAGGCTTGTATTTGTTCCACTTACTCAGTTACTTTCATATTTAGGTCAATGAACATTACCCTGCTTCTTATGATTTTTATAAAGTCAAATTTCTGAAAAATACTACAGTTACTGTTAAAGTGATTTTACATAAAGGGAGTTTATGAAGGTTGTGTTTTCATTGTTTTCTTAAGGTGAGATGTTCTAGCATCTCTATTTTGATGCATCTTACTCTGTTCTTCACTTGGTTCTGAGAAATTTTTGCACGCCCATTTTGGATTAGAGAAAGTTTTTGATAGCCCAAAGGGTATCAGTTCTATCTCATTAGTAGATAACTAATATTTCTGCTGAAAAATTATTTCTTTATATAATCCCTAACCATTTTTATTTATTTAAAACAGATACTCTCCTACTAAGTTTTCATGAAAATTTTATCAGAAAAGGCTTTCTGAGTGTCAGGATTAAATTAAGCCCACAGAATAAGAGATGGTATTGTGGTCCCTGAATGACCAACTCCAATTTACAGTCATACAAGATATAGGAAAAGGAAATCAGTAGCTTACAGGTAAAGACTTTGGCCCTTGCTCTCAGTGAAGCAGGCAATATCAGCCTCCCAGATTGCAAGCATGTGATGCTTAAAACCAGAATGACCAACATTGTCTTCGTTTTGAAGCCCCCCTCCCCCCCCAAATAACATCAAAAGTTCAAGTTTCAGATTCATTTCAATCACAAGTGGAAAACTTCTAAAAACCTGAACTATTTTCTATAATCCTTTTTTTGATGACATTAAGTTTGTCAGCTGAAGTTTTTCCACCACCATCTTGCCCATCTACACATACACACTACATTCCCAGGTTCCTTTCCTCAATTATCCTCATTCCTCAGTGATGATTTTTTTGTTTTCAGCTTCTCATTTCTCACACAGGCTGGCCTGACTCCCGGAAGGGTGGTGTTGCCTACCATATCACATTTTACAAAGCTTTCTCCACAGCCTGTTATAAATGGCAACTACTGGATTTCCATCTGTAAAATTCTGCAACCCTGGCAAGACCATTTAATTGATTTGTGGTCATGGATGAGATGCCAGGTGGGTCTGCCTAGGGTAGGATCAATTTCATGGTACTGCAGAAACGTAAAAGATGAAAGCAGGGACTGGTAAGTCTAAGTCAATAAATTTCAAGGTCATCTAGAAGTGACAGTGCATAATTGTATCACTGGCAACCTGATCTCAGTTAAACATCTTAAGATTCCTTAAATGAAAAAGGGAATGAGGACAACTATTTTTTAAAATAATACTCTAGAGATATTTTTAAGGTCTAGTCAAAGCCTCTCCAAAAGCATGATTTTCCACCTCTGCTGTCTTCTGTTATTGACAGCTCAGGCATTTTATTTATACATCATTTATACAATTTACATTTATACAATATACATTTATACAATCATCCCTCCCCTCCCTCAAAAAAAAAGCTCCTAGCATTTAAAATTTGTATTATAGGGATGGTAGTAGGAGAGTGAATTTATTTTTGTCCTTGTAAATACTGTTTTGCTCAGAGGAGTTGGAGCATTTCAGAATCCAACTTTATTTGGCATTCCTATTTTGGAACAAGAATAGTCAAATGCCAGGCATAACATCCAAGGAAAGCAGGAGTTCCCTCCCAATGCACACCATGTGTATCATGCTGACAAGAGCTATCTCTGCACGTAGCCTTCTGAAAATAGTCAACTACTATCACTCATGGCTCATGAATATCAGCAACTTAGCAGATGAAAAGCAGCGCAACCTGCTTCTGGAAAAAGGTGTACCTCTCACTCTAATACCTCAATGATTTACAAAGCATAGAAGTTTCAGACATAACTCAGTAAGAGATAGATATCTTTTATGGAGATTTTGTTATTTCCTAGTACTAAGGGTAAGTAAATCTGTTTCTTACCACTCTCTTCTTTCTGTGTCTATTGACTTCTACCAAAGACCAGGTGAACTTTGAACTAGCTCCCCGGGTTTCTTCTCCTTACCAGTTATCTTTAGGTGAGGATAGATAGTGGCCCATCTCCACTTTCTCCATACTTCCTCTATGGGACAATATTATCATACAGTGGAACTTAAAGACTTTACTGGCTCACTTTTCCCTTCAAAGTTCTCCAAATGAGCTTTCCCGTCTGCTCCCAAATACCCTGCTCCTTCTCTGGAGATATTCAAGACCCATCTAGACACCTATCTGTGCAGCCTGCTCTAGGGAACCTGCTGTGGCAGGGGGGTTGGACCCAATGATCTCTGGAGGTCCCTTCCAACCCCTACAATTCTGTGAATCCTCTGAACATTCCCATTTGTCTTAAACATCACCAGACACAAGGCAGTATTTTAAATAAAACAGCATGTGCAAATGCATGCACGTATATTTTTAGGGATCCATTTTATTTTTATTCCTGTAGGCAAAGCACAACAAGATTTAGAAAGAAAACCCAAACTCTGTGAATAATAGAAACATGGAATGCAATATTAGAAAAAACTATGAGTGCTTGGAGAACGGGGTTGGAATAACCAATGATCTTCAGTAAACTGAAAGTACTTCAGAAACTGAAGTAAAGGTCTGAAATAAACAGGGTATCATTCAGGGAGGATAAGGGTAAAGCCTTACAGTTAGGAATAATCAACTTTCAAAAAATAAGAAACACACAAGAGGTGGGAACTATGCAATAAATACAATTTTCAAGACAATGATAGAGTTACGATAGATCACACTGAAATAAGCATTATCATATTGCTGCTCAAAAGCAAGCATCATCTTAGGAAATACAAAGTAATTGTCATAGATAAGATACATGAAATAACCTGTCTATCCAGCTTGATAATGTCTCAGCTGGAATACATCATCTGAGCACTACATTTGGAGAAATATTCAAATCAACCAGAGAATATCCATAAGAGAACAGTAAGAAGTACCAGAGAACCAGCAAGTTATCACATAATCATAGCTCTATTGAAGCATCTAAGAAAAAGAATGAAAGAGTTAGGACTGTATGTTTCCTGGAAGGGCTCTCTTCAAATCTCTGCAAGATACAAAGGGGAAGAGTTAAGAAATTGCTTATTGTAAATAAATTGTTCTTCTGCCCTCTGGGGGCAAAAGAGTAACAGGCTTAGCATTCAGCAGGAGAGGTTCATGCCGGACACTAAGAAAACCTTTGTGCAGTGAGGACAGTGAAGAACCATAACAGGTTGCTATAGCACTGAAGACTTTTGAAGAACACATTACAGAAACATTTATCAGGAAAGGCTTGGTAGAAGTGATCTTGCCTTGTGGAAAGGCATAGACTAGAGGGTCTCTTTTTTTTTTTAATTACAAGCCACATTTTCCTACAAGTTACTATGATTTTTTTAAAAGCTGCTTATTTGTCTGCAAATTTCAACATTAATTCTCATCCATGTTAGTCAGATACACTTGTAGTTTCTTCTTCACTTAAATCTTCTCTCTCAAAGCCCTGTGCTGTAGTCCCCCATCTTTCTAGCCGATTAGAAAGCTGCTTGGACACTGTAAATATTTGTCCTTCTAGACTGAGCCCAGCACCCCCAGAGGAATCCCAGCCTCTGCAGCACGAGGAGTAAGAAGTTGTGACTGGAAAGCCAATCAGACACAAACCTTCCACTGAGACTGGAAGCTGTGCTCTTTGGAGTGTTACTACAGCAATAATTCACAGCTATGTTCAGTAGCGCTGTGTAACGCTTCTTGGCTGCTTTCAGGGTTTCATTACAAAACTGCAGCCAGCACAAAATTAATCAGATGTTTCAGCAGGCCAAAGTGTTTTAGTATTAAGGAAGACTCTCGGGCTAAATCTAATATATATATATATTTATAGAACATATATATATATATATATGTTTGTTTTTAGGCAGGAATTAAACAAAATGTGACTTGATGTGTAACCACTTCAACTGTTATCATCTCTGCTCTTTATCAGCAGAATGTGTTAGAAACGGGCTTGAACTGGAACCTGAAATCCAAGTATCTGCAGTTCGAGAGGAGATGGGATTTAAAACTAAACACAGATTTTCATTTACAAATGAAGCTTCTCTTCAGTATCTGTCAAGCTAAGGGCAAAATGCCCAAGAATTTTGCTGATTTCCCTACTTAAAACAGTATTTACTAATTACAGTGTTTAAAATCATCATTTTCAAGTTCCTCTTCCTTGTCTCTCTTTGCCTCTATTTCTTCCACATTAGATGCTTTCCTCCAATTTTCTGGACAGCAAGATCTGCACTGGAGTGGATTTCAGTCCTTACATTTTCATTTGAATTTCCCCAGTTAATACAGACACTCCCTAACAAGTCATGCAAATCCTCCCTCTCTCTCTTGCTTTTAAAGAAAAGAGCAAAGAAAAAGCAGATAGGGCCAGTTGCTACTGGCTTACTGCATCCAAAATTCCAACCTGGCTATTTGCTTACTGTGTGAACTGAAGGAACTTCACCTCCCTGTTCACCTTCCTAACATATCCAGTGAGAGCTCACTCTGACAGTCTCCCAGGATCTCCAGGTTCCACTGCAATACAAGGAGCTCATAATCTAAATGCAGCAATAATGCGCTACTCCAGAAAGAAGCTTGAACCATAAATCTTCTCCACTTTTGTTCAGGAAGTTTTTTTTTTAAAAAAAAAAAAACTCTACTATATACATCACATGTTGTTCACTGACTTCAAGGGCACTTTCCAAGCAGGAATTTATGTAGGCCAAGGAGCTCTTGGACCACATTATAAAATTAAACTAATTAACTGGAAAGTGTCCTTTAAAGAAAAGAACAGAAGAGAGCATGAGGTTTTGTTGCGTCTTTAAAATTAATATAAGGAAGCATATTTAGAACAACAACAAAGCATCAATAATAACTAACTTCCAAGCCTGGCCTTTGCTCTCATCCAGAGGATCAGCTGGATAACAGTATGTGTCTTTAAACTAACGATGGGAAGTGATCAGTTATCCGCTATAAAATGCATTTGATCCACATGTGTAACTTTGTTACCAATAATTTGAGATACGGGGATATATGAAATGGGACTGCATACCAATGTCATTGTGCTGTAACACAACAGGACACACATTCACCAAGTGCATTGCATGAACTAAACAATGCTATGTATTAGATTAGGTATACTTGATTTGTCCAAGACTGGAGGATATACACTGTATGGGATACAACACAAGATGAGGGAAGTTAGCTGTGCTTATGTCTTTGTGGTTGACTACAAGACTTTGTAAAGGTCTATCTATGCTCTTCCATTCATGGCATTATTCCATGCTAGTTCCAAGTGATCTCCTTAACTTAATCCAAATTCAGTTTCACATATAAAGAAACTCTCAGCCAATCTGTAAAATAAGTGTATGGCTTCCCCAATCAAATTGTTTGGTAAGGATTCACTCAGTAATTCTGTAAAACATCTAGGAAGTCCTGGAAAAACCCTGCTGTATGAAGACAGCAAGTCACTTCCCTAGCAGCACACACTACAAGCTGAACTTTTACATGAGACATTTGATGCTTTTGAAACAAATTTCAGTGAAACAGTTAAATTGAAATTCATTATTTACATGACAAAAGTCCAAAGCTTTACTATTCTTCAGAGCTGTAACAGTATTTCAAAAGAGTTGTATCCAAATATTTTCCAACAATTGATTTTTCTCATATCCAAGTATATGACTATTTGGGGAATCTTCTTTGTAAAAAGTTTGTTTCATTGAAAAAAAAAAAATCATAATGATTACATAACTCTCAGCTTCCACTAGGAAAAAGCATTTAGAAGAAGCAGAGAGAAACTCAAATCATCTTGGAAAGGATTTATAGGCAACAGAACTAGCATATGTTCTTAGAAATTGGATTAACTGATTTTCTCTTAAATAAAGACATCCTATCTATCTCTTGGCATTTCTACTGCAAGCATCTAATTCTACTCACATAAAGTAACTAACCAGATTAATAAAGGTTAGGAACAAGTTCTGATTATACAGCGCACATCAAGTACGTTATGTATTTTATTTATTCATAACCAATGAAAGCTGTTTAAACAACAGCTTCACACCAGACTCTAGCTCTGTTTTAGCCATCATTAAAAATCAGAATATCACACTAACTAATCCCTTAGAGAAAAGAAACCAAGCAGGAATTAAGACACAACAGAACCTGATAATAAATGATGCATATCCCTCATTCTGTCATCATGGTATTCCTCATTCTGTTGTCATTTCCCTCACAAACTGAGTAACGGGAATACAGTGCTTTATGCCTGATATTATTGTTAGATTTAATTGGTACATCTGTCTTCTGTTAGAATTGTAACTCCAGTCTGCTTTAGGAAGTTACCCTTTACTGCTTAAGAAAACAAACAAACAAAAATATTGCAACAAGCATGGAATCTTCCCAGTACTCTGAACAAACCTTCACCTGTACCCCACACCAAGGGAGCAGAAGCAGGCTTTGATGTCTGGGCAAAACAGGCTGACCACTTCACAGCTTTACCAGCCTAGTAACAACTCCTCAATCACCTTTCAACCTATACGTGAAAACAGTCTTACTTACCTGCTCTGTGGGAAAGGTGCTGAGAGTAGGCCTCAGCCATTGAGGAAGGAAAAGGTTCAGACAATACTTTCAAATCTACAGGATCTATTCTTCTGCCACTTCCCCAGAGAGGCTTTAAGCCCTTACTGAATCACAACCTCTCCAACTTAACTCTCTCACAGCAAGGACCTGAACTCCTCCTATATGACTTCTGACCAATTACATCCGCAACACCTGAACTACATACCAATTATTACCTCTAAATCCAATTCAAAATATCATTAATAGCAGCAAAAATGAGTTAAGTAGTTGTAAATTATAGTATGAGGAATCAGTGTTTTGTTTTGTTTTCCAAGATTTTGTAAGCAGAGAAAGCAGCTAAACTCACAGTCAGTGTTGATTGAAAGCAGAGATATATCTGATTTGATGTTCTTCACAAAATGTATCGAGAATCTCTATACTCCTTCTGTCAGCTTTTCTTAATGAATCCTCTCTACCTTAATGGCTGCATAGATCAATCTCAGGTGCTAGTCTTGGGTGTTTGTGCTGGGTGTTCACGCAAGGTACAAGGAACTGACTAAATTAAACCTTCTACCTTCAAACAAACTCAGATTTTGGTTTGATGCCTTAGGCCATAACAACAAACCCAATAAACAGGCAAAAACACTACTGCTAGTGTACTAAGACACCAAAAATTTTTAAATTGACAAAAAGGGGAAGAAAAAATAACCAGTCATTACATCAGTATTTTCAGAACCTGTTACACAATCCACACCAAAATCTCTATTAAAGCTGAACTGGTCAAGCATGCTTCCGTTCGTTGTATTTTTGTCAAACCAATAACTTTGAAGAAAAGGATCACATACATTTCTTGACTCAATTTGTTGTGTCCCATATTGACTTTTAAATCAAAAACTGTATTTAATTTCTTTCCCCTCAATGGAATTATAAAATAAAATTAAAACAGTTAATATCAAAATAATCTATTTTATTTTGACTTTATGAAAATTAGAAATAACTTGAGTTCATTGCAATAAAGCACAGGTGAATTTTCTTAACTGCTTATTTTACCTCTGGAATTGACAACCCCATTCTATCCAACTCCAAATTAAGATGTTCCTGCAGTTTCCCATGCCATGATTGCTGAATTCCTCAGTCTAATTTACTTATTCACACAATGCTAATACAGAGCAAGGAAGTGCTGTAATGCCCACAGTGCAATTAGTCACTGCAGGTGGGTTTCAGTGGCCTAAACCCAGGCATCTAATGCCATTAAGATGTTCTAGGCTAACCCCCTGTCTTCCAGCTGCTACCCCCAAAAGGTGTGGTTGGTCTGCCCGTACCTCCCATGTCATTACTGTCTTCAGCAGCCTTCAATTGCCCTGAGCAGCCTCACCTGTGACTGCTACCCCATGTGGCCTCCAGCTGTGGGCCCAGGAGCCCCATATAAGCTCCAGCCTGGGCTTGTCCTGGTTCTTCAGTCTTGGTTTAGGCTGTGTTGTGGGTTCCAGGTTTTTGTTCTGTTCTTTTATTGTTTGAAGTTAGCCTTAGATTTAAGTTGTTGCCTTGCTTTTGCTTGCTACCTGTTGATGGGCTCCATTGTTGTCACTTTCCTGCTCTGTACATCCAGCTCTAGTACAGTGGGACCATGTCCAGCAGGTAAGCCTGTGGTCTGGCTAGTGCTGCCCTTGCTCACTGCTTGTCCCCTCTTAGGCAGGAGCTCTGTTCTTGTTGTACTCTTACACTACTAACACTGTGCCTGTATCTGGGATAGCCCCACATATGTGAATGTTATCCTATGATCCTTACTTTTTGCATTTTGTTAGAGGAGCATAAATAGTAGATCTCACTTGTATAACTGTATGCTCAGCTCTAAAGGCCAACTTTGTTATGTCTTCTCAGTTCCTGTCTTATTTTGGCAATGCCTCAGCTTTCTAACTGACTGTTTTCATTACTGGAGCCCTGTAGCCTTCAAGCAGGCTCAGAACCTAGGCTGTGATGGAGCGAGTTAGCAACTGCCTAACCAGAATAAAGAACCTTCCTACCAGCACTGCCTATGGGTTTCTTGGCTGCTTTCTCCACTCAGTAGAATTTCAGGCACCCAGCTTGCCAGCTACTGCAAAAGGCATATGTGTGTTTACCTCAGGGCTGTGGGTTGCAGTGTATTGCAAATCCTAACTGTTTTTTGCAGTCCTTAAATTACATTCACCCATGGTTATGCTGCAAGTGACAGTGTAGAGAAACTGAGTTTTCTCCCTTGAGTGACAGGGTGTACTGATCACTGACCCATGCTGCTGTTTATCTTCCGTGGTAGAAAATAAGTTTTGCCTTTTATTAACTGTCATTAGATCTGAAAAGGAGAAAAAGGGGATGGGGGGCAGGGAGATCTAAAATCACAGTAAGGGAATTGGTTGGAAGTCACAGCTTGGGAATTCTACTGTCTGGTTTGTGTATACTTGAGCTCACCCTGCAGAATGGGAGGTTCTGGGGACTGGCTAATGGGGTATGGCAAGTGGGGTATAGCATGGGCTGCTGCTGTGAATGCAGCTCAGGTCAATAATAATGGCAGTTCAGTTGCCCATGTTAATTTTGCTGGTTGTTTCAGGCCAGGTCTGTAGAGGCCCAATACATACAAATTGGCCCATATCACAACTGCCATTATTCACTTAATTCATCAAGAATATTAAGGAATACCAACAATGAACTTTATTCTCACTAACAGGCTACTTCTTAGACTAGACTAGATCTATTCCTATGTGCAGGAAGAATATGTACTTGCTCTCCCTAGTGTACCTACAGCAGATAAGCAGTCATGATTTCATGCCTTCAATCTGGACGTACTTCTTAAATCAAAGTTTTATCTTCCATAAAATAAGGTGTCTCAAGATTTCTTTGGTTCTGGGTAAGTTGTAAGGTAAGAAACACATAGCCAGACAATGCTATGTCAGTTAGCCGTAACATGAAGAGGAAGAAGACATGGAAATAAGCTCTGTATATTTAAGAGTGAGTTTCAGGCCATCTACCACTACAAATACTCAAATTACTACTTCATAATCGTAGTTCTGTCACATCATGACAATGTGAAGCTGTATGAGCACTTCAGCTAATATTCAGAATTGTTTGGCTGTCTTCTGAGTATAGTCTTCATACTTGATCTGTTATACTTGTTTAGGCTAGACAGATAAATCTTAGTTGAGTTTACTCTTAATGATCAAGATGTACTTGACTCTGATACCAGCTTTTGTCTCAGAAAACATTGAGTTCTACATGTACAGCTGAATAATGGTACTGCTTTTATGCCAGGTATGCATATGGGAAAACATTAAAGTGTAAGAGAGCACAAAGTTAAGGCTGAATACTTAGACCTTCAATAATAACTGCAGTGCATGCACCAGAGTAAGAAGGATGTGTTATGCCTTTATCTCCCCAGCCACCTAAACTGAACACCGGGAAGGCAGCATTAGCAGTTCCAAGGGGAAAAAGAGCTTTGCACTTCTGCTAGAGTGATCCCATCTGGCCTAATTAAATGATCTACATTGACAGACTTCTGGGGGAAGTCTTATCATGCTCTCCCAGCTGGAGGATGAAAATGCAATTGTGGCCTGCTTGAGGCAAATACTATGGAAGTACCTTCCAGGGGGCTGGGATATGCTTGAAGCTTTTAAAAATGCAGAAGCAGCGGGTGAGGATAAAAATCTAGGGGAACCATCATCCCCAGCTTTATGAAAAGCCAGTGACCCACTTTCTGCTTAAGATAAAGGTATCACCTGCAGGTCTAGTTCCTCCTTAGTGTACAAGGCCAATGTAGAACTAGAAAGGAAGATTTCCTACAGGAGGAAATGGTACTGGAACAGATCATGAAGCATGGAATGCAAATAAGCTATGGTCAGTAACAAATGAGTAGCTGAGAAGAGCAAAACGAGCAAATGATAGACTAATTATGACATATGAACTGCCACATCAAGCACTCAATACTGTCAGGTCCCATGAAAATCACAAGCCATTTAAATGTGGTGTCTCCTTATCTGCTGTTGTCTTTTGCTTAGCCCTTGGAATCACTTTGCACTTTTTCCCCTAACACATAGTAAAAATGTTCTTACCATTGTGGGTATTGATGTACTTTTCTTACATAGTCCTATGGTCCCAGAAGGGAGAGTTCAGGCTGAGATATTTAGCCCCAGGTATTGGTGAATGGTTTCACATCCTTTCTCCCCCAAAGGTGTTAAGTGCTGTAAAGATAAAATCCATGCACTTCATATAGATGGGGAAATTTCTGGTTTTGTCATTTAATATGCCCCAATATAAAGGTTTGATATATTTAGATCATGTGTCTCAAGTGACATCCCCACCCGTTTAGTGGTAATAGTCCAATAAATCTGTCAGTGAATTGAGGCAAGAAAACGTGCATGGTCTTCTGTATTGTCTTGTTCTTATCAGTTATAAAAACCCATTTGAGAGATGTTTTGGAAAATACCAAGAATACCACAAACTCTTTAGAGGGATACACTACTTTGGCTTGTAAGTTGTTGCAGAAGGCTGACTTTTCCACTACATGTATACTAAATAAGGTAAGAATATTCTATTTGAGAGACCTGAGCTGAAACAATAGTGACTATTGGGGTACTACACCAAGGAGAGTGAAAGTAAATGATTCTGGTGAATCAATTCATCTTAAAGGAACATCCTTTAAAACTGGAAGCACAGAGCTCTAATCAATTCCATTTGTCATTGTCATGGCACATCACACAAATAATGCACAAATCACATAGCACATTGCCAAGGACCTTTGCATCTATATAGCACTCCCAAGGTTTTAATTGCATAATGTTCTTACATTCATTGTGGTGTAACTCAGAAATGGCTTTATATTAAAACATAATCATAGACCTGGCTCAGGCTTCACAATCTATAATTCATGTGCAATCTGAGGTCTTCTGTGTGAATTTCAAATGAGCAGCATGATGTTAGATTGGTAGCATTTTTATCTTGTGCTAATATCACAGTGAAACATAAGCTTCTTCAAGAGGTCAGCTGTGAGTTTTATCAGCTGTCAAAATTCAAAGATAAAACCTCAGTACATATGCACATTCCACACATCTAATGACATTTCTTTTTAACTGTATTCTCAAGTAACTGAGTATAGCTCTAAATCTGATTAAATATATGGATTGCAGTGTAATCTAGATGTTAGGCAGATGCACCCCTGGCCATCAGGTTATATATTCAGTAAAAAGCAATCTGTGTATGAACTTCAAGTGATGAATAAATGCTATTACTCTTCAAATAAAAACTTGAAAAATTTGCATATGTATATGATGTTTTACCTCATGACTGCACTCTGTACGTACAGAAGGCACATTGGTATCTTTTAAAGGTCTTTTTTTGATTGTGCTTTTAATTATAGATCCTTGTTATTCCTTTCTGTTTTAATGAGCAAACATTCATTTTAAAAACAGCTCTTTTCCCAATGAAGATGCAAGTTTTCAAAACTGTAAGGAATGTGTCATCAGTGTGAAAAGACATGAATATGATTAATGAATAGCTCATTAAACTGGGAATGACAGGACTTGAGCAGAATTCAGTTGTGCTTCTGCATTGCTGCAGAACCTACAGCAAATCACATCCCATCTCTGCATCTCTCCTTTTATATCCCCTATCTTCTGTTTTGATGTGCACCTGCAAATCTTCTACTAGTCTCTGTACAAAGAGTACTGGGGACTCTACAGAACCCACGCGATATTACAAAGTAACTCGGACACAACAAATACAAAGCTACTTATTTCACTGGGTTTTTGGCAATATTGTCCACAAAGTCAAGGGAAGCAAATTGAAACACTCTTTCCTAGTTCACTAGGTTTTGGTTCAGATGAAATCTAGAGTAGGTTTAGATGAAATCCAGAGTAGAATAATTGGACCCACCTTTTTATTGTTCTAATGCACAGTAGTGACCAGTGGTGGGAGATTTCTTTTAGTGTATGCTAGAGCTAAGACAAAAACAAAAAAACAAAAAAAAAAAACACCGTAAATCTGCGCTAGATCACACTAGTTCCAGGCTTATTTAATAGTTTTAATATCTTCACTAGCTATACTACCAATAGTGATTCAAAACTCATGCTTCCCCTGTTCATGTGCTGTAGATGTAGAGGCACCTCCACTGGAATTGTGATGACTCCATTGCTGTAAGCACCACTGGTAACTCGGGTTCTAAGCAGCTAAGCTTCCCATAGGAGTTTTGGTTGGTTAGTGCTAAAAGGATTAAGGTGTGAAACAAAAATGTGCCTCAGCTGAGTAGAGTGCAGTTATTGGTGGTTCAGAACTTACTAGTTGTGTAGGGAGATAACATCTTATGTAGCTGTTCTTCTGACTACTGTTACCTGAAGGTATAAAACTTAACCTAAACAGAATTATAAGTTTAACAGACTCCAGAAAAGACAATCTGGCTTCTGCTAGTGCTATGCTCTTTACTAGCAAAAATTCAGAACTATAAACAAATCCATGCATGGTGATGTAATATTTAATTTTCTCAGTTTCAGTAAGGGTTGTATTATTTCTCTTTAATGACAATAATGAATTCCAGATCAGGCATTTCCTATCATTTAATGACCAGCCAGGTTAAGTACCTCAGGCAATGCCAAGAGCATCAGCTCCTCCAGCCAGTCAGCAGCTGCCAGGAAATACCTGCCCCTGAAAGTTATCCTTAAGCACAACAGAAGAGAGAGAGAGAGGCTGGAGATGCACTTAGAGAACTCCAGCTTTGAGTTTCTGACCTGCTTGATATAAAATTACTGTTACACATACTATATGGGCATATATTGTAAAACCACTCTTTAGCTAGAGGTAGCAGAGAATGAATTGTTTGTATTAGGCAATTGTTCTTGTTTGTGACTTACAGTTAAGGCAAGACTAAAGTCCCTGTCTTCAAAATGAGATTGCTGTCAAAAGTGTATTAGAGTAGTGATTTTTGACCTGATTCTCAGATTTTGTGCGTGAAGAAGATGGTGCTGGTTTTAAGATAAGAAATATCCCTCTCTTTCAAATACTTTCTGGTCTGTAGAAGTAATTGATCTAGATGTTAATTACGTGAGTGGGGTTTAGGGAATACCATTCTCCTGAAAGATTTTTGACTCGGATCTGTTCTATCCTTGTCTATGGGTTGCATGAAATAACCTAATTAAATTAATATTTAGAATGTATTATGCCAAATTTCTTCTCTGTCCTTGTCCACTGTTGAGGAAGATGTAATTTGAATTGATCATTTGTGGGAGAATAATATCTAAGCTTCAGCTGCATGTGAGCAGCTTAGCTATGGATTTTCCTTTTTATTATACACTAGTAGATTTTAGAATTTCCGAGTATTGGACACCTACGGTAAATACATGAAGTCCAAAGAAACTAATTTATCATAAACCACATGTTAACAGAACATTTTTAATATAATTAATATAGGAGTTTGTTTCCAGTTTAACAGCATAAAGCATTAATATATTTTAGCATTATTCAACAAACTACTTTCTGAAAATACCCAATTGAGATATTTACAGTAGCTTCCCACAGAAGCACAGCTGCTAGGTAGCATCTGATTACCTATATTCACAGCTACGAAGTAGATCCAGCAGTTTGTGGCACTATTATTATGTGAAAATGAAAATAACTGCTATTTTTGTGGTTCAACATAGGCCACAACACCAGCTATTATAAAAGGGCCCTGGATGGATGCTTGTTGGCTCTGCAGCATTCCAAAGGGGTGGCCTAATCTGCAGGCACCCCAAAGCACAGCTGAATTTGCAGTCCAGGACTCTACACCACCATCTGTTCAGCATTCTGAACAGCCAGGCTCATCTTATTCCAGCCCAAAAATACATTTTTTATGGCACAAATGTATTTTTCTATGAGCAATTAAGGCAGCTCCAGGAGATGGATTATTATAAGATGCACTTAAGTCACTGAAATGTTAATTGGATATTCTGGTCCAGCCAGAAAAAAAACAAGTCAATTTTCCAAAGTTTAACTGATTTAGAAGGCCTGGTGAAAACAGCCCAACCTACTGTCCCCAATAAAACAAATCAAATCCTGTGCTCTTTATTACACGACTATGCATTTTATCACACTATATATGAATATGCATGTGGATTATAAAATTACTGGTGTATGGTAGTAGAAGGAGCAGAAAATCGTTTAGCATGCATCATGGAGAGTTTTCAATGGACATTGCCTGCCATATCTTGGGAACAAAAAGGAGGTCTGGGGAAAGAAGTGGAATAATACAAATTGTGATGATAACAGCATATTAAGGGTAGAATTTCACTTTCCAGTTTAACTAGTGAGGTAGTTAAGCAAGCTTTAAGTGCACCAGTAGAAAGCACATTGCTTTTGTGAAGTCTGATTTTATACAGCATCTGCTGTACTAAAGCACAGTATATATGCAGCAAGTTTCTTGGTATTTTTATGAATATATGGTATTGTTTGGTATAGATGATAAATTCTTCGTATTCCTGTGAATATGATGTCACAGTTCCTATCGTGTAATGCTATTTAATAAACATATGTACAGTAGTGTTGGGGTGACTAAGGACCAGCACAAGTTTCACACTGAAGTAATCCATCATGTGCTAGACATTACCATATTGTTTCTGTTATCATGTATCTGAGACCAGTATCTGTTTCACTGAGATTTTTTTAGTGTGCATTTAGCTGGTTAGCTGGCTTATGTTAAGCACTCATTTTTGTTTACTCAATGTATGTGAATCAGAATGATGTCCATTTACCATAGAATTGTTCTTACTGAGACAATAGACTGATGGCACAATTCTTTCTAAAGCACGTAACGTATACTTGATAATACATATTTTTTTGTAATGTCTGCTGTATTTCTGCAACAGAGTCCACTGTTTCAGATTGTGAGCTAAAGTTTCGCATGCTTGAACTAGGTTACTTTTGTCCATGCAAAACATGCTTGGTCTTCTGATAGCAATATATTTTTGATAGCAATATACTTTTTGAGCACAGGGGAAATTTTATTTTGACCACTGGATATACGTACACTCTTTCAGACTAATTTAAACTAAACTGCTAAACATTAATATTTTTTTGTTAGTTAAGGTGGGTATTAGAGTTCCTGTTTAACTTCTCCTTTGTATTTGCAAGTCAAAGTCAGATGTACTCTGAAACAATTCAAATATTAATCAAATACAGATCATGGTAGAGTAGCTAATTGTCAGGAGGACAAGTGATATCACGGCTCTGATATAGCAATCGCATTCAGTTCAGCAAGGCTCGCTCTACAAGCACGCCATGCAAATGAACTCTTCCTGTGTTGTATATAGTCAACTGTGCGTGGGCAGGAACAAATGTCTGGATGCAGTGCCAGGTCAAATGAAAAGAAGGTTCTACCCTCCATAAGCATGAATACAGTAGTTTCTGTTCCCTTGAGTCCCATCTCTTCAGTACAAAATCCCAGCTGCCTACTTGCTTACAATTTTATTCTAGGTAATTTGCCATGATAAAGCTATTAAGCCCTCAGGCAACTTTCCACGTTTCTGTACTGCAAGTGAAAAGAACAGACTTTGCCTAAATTGGCTCCAAAGCCCAGGTGGAGAATGCAACTGTTTTTTGACAGAGTTTGTGACACCCTCACTGTCACACCAAGAGCAGGTACCTCAAGTGCCCACTAGAACTGGTTGCTTTGTTAATTGTGAGGAGCTGCTGGCTCCAGGCTATTTACATGGCAATACACAACTGCAACAGCAACTCCTAGAAGCAGTGGCTCTGGAATAACCTTCTAGCCAACGTGGTAGAAAACCAACAAGGCTTCCAGTAGAAATCTGTCAGCAACATGAAAAAATCCATCAAAACTGGCATGCTTCCAAGGAGTAGATAAGTTTCTAAAAACCAATATTTTAAATGAATCTCAAAATACTCTGGAAGACAACCATGTGTGGCCTTTCATTCCTTCAACTTCATTTCCCCCACAGGGCCTTATGGGACAGGTGTTTTCCCTTTGATTCTATAAAGAAAATTACAGATTTCTATACCTCATGTGCAGATAGTGCACCACCTCTTATATGCACTAACATTAAGCACAACTCACAATTTTCGTTTGGGAGCCAAGTCTTTATGTCCACATAGCTTTTTTGACTTTGCTAATGTGATGCATAAACCCATTCCTCCCCTCCTCCTTCCTAGTGGATGTTTGATGTGGGATGTGGCCAGTTGGAGCTTGCAGGCAATTGCAGAAGTCTTCTTTTGGTGTTAGCTTTCTATGAGTATGTAACATGGTATAATTGCAATTTTTGTATATCATGTTTGAAATCCAGCTTGGAGTAATTGGATGATAATTGGCTCCCACTCTATGAACATTTTTTTAACTTTGGAAGTCAAAATTAATGTCTCCCCCCAAGTAATATCCATTGCACTTCTTTGAAAACATTAGGGTTTCATTTTTATTTTTAAATCACTCTTTGTCAGCTCTTGGCTATCAACCCTTCAAGTATTCAGAGATATGGATCAGTTTCTTCCGTCACTTACACAGTGCTTGTTCTAGAAGCCATTACTGTCACAGTTTAGAAGTCAACTTTAAAAGTTTTTTTAATTTTAGCAAAAGAACCTCCTTTATGACTTCCAACAAGTTTAAGAGCACTAAGGTGAAAAGAGCAAGGAAAGCAGTGGAAAGAGGAAGAACAATATATAGCATACTATTCAGAACAAAAATAAGGAGTTTTATTGTAAGAGCCTGTTAAGTAGAACATTCATTGTCTTACAGTATTGCAATTACAAAAATATTCTACCCTTCCTAAAATCCATTTTTAAAAGCAAAGTATCACAGAATAGAACCAAATATCACAAAGTGTGTGTGTGTATGTGTGAGTGTAAAAGCCTGAAACTGACCATAAAGCCCAGAGCTTTGTACCTATGTTGAACCCTTGTGCAAAACATAGCTAGTATGTGCTTTTTCTCTACAATTTATTTTTTCCATGTTCTGTTCTCTCCATTACAATGGTTTTATTGGCTGAAAGAAACTTTGGGACACTAATATTACCTTTCATTAAAAAAAAAAAAAAGAGAACAAAAAATATTCAGCTATATCCCTCACACTGGAAAAACAAGCTACCTTGGAATATTCCTCTTCTGTTACTACATGCCTGAAATGAGAGATGGGGAAAGTGGCTACCCTTCATACTATCCTTCTTTTCAGTGCTACAAAACAATCAGTGTTGTCAATATATTGAAGTAATGCTTATCAACAGCAAAGCAGAATGTGAAGGACCCTTTAAGCAAACAGCTAACAGAGATCCACAGACTCTTTTCTAAATCTTACTCCTTTATCACCTTAACACAGATGGGCACTCGCCTGTGAAACCACTTGTCCTTAGGACTAAACAAATAGAAGTCTGATTTTATATATATTAACCATACACAACAAATGATTACCAAAAGGTCTCATTTCAGACTATGCTGAGGGGCAGGCCAACAACTCTTGAAATACAGACTGGTGGCACTTATGAAAGAAGCTCTAGAATGTTTTTACCTCATATCAAGACATTGTGAATACCAACAAGCTCAGCTACGGGATCTAAATGGCACCTTATCAAAACCCAAGAGCAAACTAGTGCATGTTTTCAAAAATCTTGTGTTTTGAATGCTGAAGCCTCTGCTAGAAATTCTGTTGAGGCAGCTGGAAAAAGGGGTGGAGGTGGAGAAGGGCTCCTCATCTGCATCTTCCTCTCAATGCACAACCAGGTGAAGATTTTCAATGCACTTGATAGGTCTTTTTTTAATCAGTTAATCAACAATGAATTTATTCTCTCAGGTTTCTACAACCTCTGTAACAACTTCCTTCACTCTAAAATTACAATTACTAGAGTCAGGAAGGGAACAGCTTTTCAGTTCCACTAAAACGTTCAGATTTCAAATTCTTCCTTTCTGCACCAGGAAAAAAAAGCAATGCCTTGCAGAGTTCCCAGGGAAGCAGCAGATCTCCAGAACGACCCACTGCTGAAGACACTCACTAAGTCTCTGCCCTAAAATTCTGCCAGAGACTGTTCCAATAAACACACTCATTAGCAATATCAAGTTGGGCAGGTGACCTGGGATTCAATGTTTGCTGAATTTCAGACATGTCCAAATGGCTGCAGGCTCATCCAAATGCAGATTAGCCTGCCCACTATTAAAATACTAAGATTTAACTTAAAAAAAAAAAATCCACAAATGATTTTGTTTCTAGCAGTTTAAAGAAATGGATTTCAGGTAAATTAAGGAGCTGTTCCACTGAGCTAAGGTTGACTGTTGGTGGGAGGTGTTTTCAGAACGGCAATTGTTTCATTTCACTTCTGTGTTTTAACTTTTCTATTTGCATAGATATTTGCACTGTGAACACAAGGTATTAGGCATACAAGATTGTGGGAATCCTACGATATGCAAACCTGAGGTTTGGCATTTCCACTGAGTTGTCAGATGCATGCTGCAGAATTGTTCTGAGACCTGTAAAAATGATTCTGCATATCTCCTGAGAAAACTGATAACACCGCACAGTATCTAGGGGAATGAAAACCTTCTAAATGGAAAAATAGATCAAAGATCAAAGGAATGGCAGAGGAAATGGAGAGCAAAAAATGATTAAAATGTACAGTAGCAGATTGAGAGCTGTCTGAGAGACAGTGAGAGAAAAATGGAAGCATTGATCTTTTATGTAGCAAATTACTACAAAAATGATGGAGGAGGTACCTATCAGAATCACAGAATATCCTGAGTTGGAAGGGACCCACAAGGATCATTGAGTCCAACTGCTGGCTCCACGTATAACGTGGGTGATATTAACTGATATTAATAAAGAGACATCCACATCTGAAATGCCCACCAACATTTTTGTTAATTAGTACTACTCATCTTGCCCACAAATGTCTTGGGTATCTCACAAGGCACATAAGACTTGTGAACTCTGTATTCAAGAACTCAAAGCTGAGATGATAGACAGACTTGAATTGTTGAAGTATCTTACTGATAAAGCTTTCCTGTTTCTGTAAAATCAAGAGCAGGTTGGTAAGCAAAATTATTTCACTGTAACATTTTAATTAGTTTACTTCTTCTAAAGCTTTTTGACAGATGTGGATCACAGATTGTGTTATTTTTTAATATGTGTCCCTACTTTAAAACAAACAAACAAACTTTTCAATATCTCAAAATCAACAACTGCTTAAGCACAATTCAGGTATATAACTTCTAAAATTATGATATCAACAAGGTATTATGTGACCTTAACACACTTGCACAGAGTTGTGGTTTTGTGCCTACTTCCCATAAACACCTCCAGTGCTGCTTCTGGTCAGCTCAAGGCTTCTCTAACTGGCTAGAGACTGGACCATACTTGGAATCCATTTTTGCAAAAGTAGAAGCTACAATAATAGGCAAATACTGCAAATTCTTTTCCCAAACTCTTGAAAGTGTTGCCAGTATTTATTCCTTTTCAATGAAAATTTGAACCAGATGATTTGACAGACTTCCTCCTCTATGTCTTCTATAGATGACTTTTTTTCTACTTTTCCTCCTCCCTGCAGACTCACCAAGATATAAGAGGAATCCAGAAAAGCTGGCTTAAGCTTATCTTTGAAACCTCAAGAGTGAGTGCATTTGAAATTGTGCAGTTTTTCAAGAGCTGAACATACAGTGACACAAAGTTGTAAACGGGGGTGTGAAGACCAGCTCTGCTCTCCCAACCAACAAATGTGAGGATTTTGAGTATTCAAAATCACAGAATGTCACCCTCACAGTAAAGAAGTGCTTCTTGATATTTAGATGGAACCTCTTGTATTGTGGTTCGTGCCCATTGCCTCTTGTCCTGGCACTGGGCACCACTGAAAAGAGCATGGTTCCACACTCTTTGCATGCTCCCTTCAGGTATTTATAGACATTGATAAGATCCCCCCTGAGCCTCCTCTCCTCCAGGCTGAACAGTTCCAGCTCTCTCAGCCTCTCCTCACAGCAGAGGTGCTCTAGTCCCTTGATCATCTTGGTAGCCCTCCATTGGACTCTTTCTAGTATGTCCAGGTCTGTCTTGTACCAGAGGGACCAGAACTGGACACAGTACTCCACGTGTGGCATCACCAATGCTGAGTAGAGGGGAAGGATCACCTCGCCTGACCTGCTAGCGATACTTTGCCATTAGCCTTCTTAGCAGCAAGGGTGCATTGCTGACTCATGGTCAACTTGGTGTCCATGAGGACTCTGAGGTCCTTTTCTGCAGAGCTGCTTTCCAGCTGGGTGGCCCCCAGCATGTCCTGGTGCTTGGGGTTGTTCCTCCTCATGTGCAGGACTTTACACTTCTTGTTGAACTTCGTGAGACCCCTGTCAGCCCGCCACTTCAGCCTGGTTAGGTCACTCTGGATGGCAGCACAGCCCTCTGGTGAATCTGCTGCACCACCCAGTTTTGTGTCATCTGTGAATTTGCTGAGGGTACGCTCCACCCCATCCACCAGATCCTTAATGAAGATGTTAGGCCTGGACCCAGTATTGGATCCTGGGGTACTCCGCTCATTAATGGCCTCCAACTAGACTTTGTACAACTGAAATACCATTAAAATACACTTTTTTTTTTTTTTTTAAGATTCCCTTCCTATATTTTCTTAGACTAATAAACAGTTTAAAACCACTTCCCATTTCTCAGATCCATGGGTCTGGGGGTGCTCTTGGCAAAATGAGATTTTTCAGCTGTCACTGGGAAGCTGAATGTGAGCTTGACAACTGGCAACCCCACTGCTCTGTTACCTGCTGTTATTGGAACAGGAACAGTTGTCAGAGTACAAAAACTAAGTGATTTAAGGTAATAATTGTTTCCAAACTGTCATTTACTCCGTTTTCAGCAGACTGACACCTGTTGCCATGGAAACAGCCATAGAGAAGAGGAGTGGAGAAGTCGGATTCCCCCATTTGGTCGCTACAGTTCTATGCAAGAGAGAGGCTGTAACAGGGCAGCCTCCAGTGGTCCGTGTTACTTTCCAGCTGGTGCCCTGTGCGAATCCACTCTCTCCACAAAACAGCCACCCAAGCAATATAGGACGAGATACAACTTCACCCCGAGGTTCCAGGACTCCTCAGGTTATAACAGTTCTTATCACATAAAACAAACAAACAAAATAATTATAATTAAAAGTATCCCCTCTATTTATTGCATCTTTAGTAAGAATCAGCAATATGTTTATTTACACAGGCATTAAACTGAGCTAAACTGCCTGCTTCCTATCTTTAAGCTGGACTTCCAGTCCCAGTTTGTTTGCATTAATGACTTTTAGGGTGTACAATAACATAGGCAATCTAACACCTTCAGCACTTCCCATCCACTCCCTGTGGCCATTCTCTGAGGGGCTGCAGGTTCCCTATGAAATTACCTGTACAGCCACCACCTTCTCTCAAGGCTGGCAGGGTATTTGCCTCAGCTGGGGATTTCCCCTTGCACAGCTTACTCTGACTCTGCTGCTGCATTTCATTATGCCCATTTTGTACCATTAAGATCTGAACAAGTTGGCAACTGAGTTGAGCAAACAGAACTGAGTAGTTTACAGGCTAGGAAAAAGGATGGGAACTGTCACAATCACCAGGGAATGAAACAGATGCAGCTATCCAGAGCACAGATTAATAGACTAGAGTCAGACCCTGACCTGAAATTCAGATACCAGCCCTGGAACAGTTTCTGCTAAGCACAACCACTTCAATATCAAAGGCTTTAATATAATTAAATATTCATTAAGTAAATCTTAAATATTTTAAATTCTATGTGACAGTAATTATTCTGGTCTTTTGATCATGACCTTTTATTTCTTCGATGCATTTCCATAAAGCCTCAAGAGGCTCAGTTACTACAGTGTTGATTTAGAACAGTGACACCAGAGGCAGAATCCACAAGGCTCATGGGAGATGATGGTTTTTCTTAATGGCTGCTTGTTGGTGAACTAACACTGGAAAGTGATCGGATTGAAAATATCCTACAGGCAATTAAAAATACATTGCAATGTCTGATAGACCTAAAATTATACCTGGGGCACCAGTTGCCACTTGAATAACAGATTGCCCATACATCAACACCATGCTTTCATTCTGCACTGGTTATAAGGGCAAAGAAGAACTGAAACATAGAGCCCATGCAGTGCGATACCAAACACGACTCAGTCCTTACTCAGTACTCATTAAGTATGTCAATTAGAATACAGTAAACCATTCAAAGTCAACAAGCTACTATAACTTAATAGGTTATCATCCATTCGTTTCAACACATGACTGACTGCTTGTTGTTAGCCTCCCCCAGCTATGAAGCTGTATGGATTAGCTTAAACCATCCTCCTGAGACAACTCATAGCACATACATGGTGAGCTCATGACCTACAGTGAGCATGTCCCTGTACACGGCCAGTGGGCAGACAGCATTTTGTTGTGCCACGGGAACTCATTTGCTTTTGATTGTATGTCCATCCCTGTGCAGCATATTGACCTCTCTGGAACAAACAGGGGGAAAGACAGAGACATTGCTGTGCATACTTTTGATAAGACACCAAGAAACTTACTAGTCAGGCAGAGATTTTTGATACCTGGACTACCTCCATTCTGATTTAAATCAATGAAAGCTGCATTAGGTCTAAGCTAAGTACCCGGAAAAGCTTACCCTGAGTTTCTTCTGGAACATTTTCCAGAGAAGTAGGCATATTTTTTCTCATGTATTTTTTTCCTCAATATTCAAGACTAAAAAAGGTTTCTATAAAACCCACCTGTGTTTCAATATGGATTACATTGTACACTTCACAGGCTTTTGCTGTGACACCTCCATGCAGCCTGCCAAATGCTTTAAAAGGTCGCTGAGATTGTGAACTCAAGTTCAACTAATTAAAGCAAATGGAGAATTCTGAAGTCATGAAAAACATAGGACATCAATAAAACATAAAGCCTAGCAGGTCAATCCAGAAGTCAGCAAGTCCATTTTGCCAGCCACTGAATAATGAGAAGAATGAGGAATGCCAAACAGCAATGGGAGCTTGTGGTGGTAACAAGAAGAAAGGTCCACTTACCCCACATTCATTGCACAACAGAGAGAAGTATCCAGGTATCCTTTGTCTCTGAATAATAAAGACCAAAATTGTCCCCCAAATGGGCATTTCTGATCTGTCATCTTTTTCTGTGCCATTTTGCACCCACCAACCAAGAGTTTGGTGCAGTGAACAGAGCAGTGGGATGGCATGCAGGAGACTGGGGATCTATTCTTTGTTCCATCCCTTTTGCTGAGCAATGCTGTCTTTCTCTAGGAGGCTGTAAAATACATTGATCTTTGCAGAGTAAGATGGCAAATTTTGCAGGACAGGAACTTTCCTGCAGCTCACATCTGAACACAACCAATAAGAATTAGAAACAGAATAGTCTATATTGTTACCTAGTTCTTCACCTCAGCTACTGGATAGAAAGAGGAGAGGAACAGTTCTTACTTGCTCTGTAATAACCAGTTTCTAACTGCCCGAATCATGCAGCCCATGTGTGGGTGTGCATGTAAGTACGTCTGTTTGTCATACGGAGGCACTGTAGTCTTACATAATCTTGCTATAAAGTATGTTAGTGGATGCCACTAGCATGGACAACTGCATCTGGCTTCCCTTTCCAGGATTTTATCAGCTATACAATTCAATTGCCTTTCTCCTAATATAGGCTTCTCTTTCCCATGAAGTATTTTATATTGCTAGTTATATTCTGGTAGTTTCTACAGGTTCTAAAAGAGAATGGCTCTTCTTCTGTTAGATACGGTACAGACGTAGCAAAGGCCTTAAGGAGCTCCTGATCAAGAAAGACAAAACAGCACATAAATGGGAAGAAAAAAACCTTCTTAATCAGAATTGTTACTTAAATTTGCTATGTGTGTGTTCCCCAAATCCCTTGGGCAGGATTATTTCAAAGACTTGAGTTACCACCACTACATCCACAAAGCAAAATGCAGCACCTGTGTAGCAACACTTGCTTAAGACCCCCTGCTGTACAGTTATGCTAAAGTGAAGGCTAGCGAGAGCAAGTGTGCTGTCAACACAGGTCCACGTTTTCCTCTTCCAGCACAATTCCATTCTTCTCTCCTCAGAGCTCTCTGCCTTGGGTGTTGATTTTAGTACAAACACGGCCAAGGGCAGGAGAAATTCTCCCATATACCAACCAGCATACGACCAGTCACCAAAATAACTACAAGATCAAACTTTGGGTATTTAAAAGAACTAGGAAATAACTGCCCACATTTAATCTATCAAAGAAAAGAAAAAGACACCAAGAGAAAGACACAAAAACAATTTAAGAAAATGTTAATTTCTTACAGCTATCTGGATAAGACAACAAAAATCCCAACGTAACTGGATATTATCAGATTAAAAAGAGGCCATATTTGCAGAGAAAATGCTGGGCTGTTAATTTAGATGTTTGGCTGTATTTAGCAGCCTGTAAGACAGTTCTTTGTTCTTTGTTTCTGCTACATTATAAGGTGATGCAACAGAAAGGATTGCTATCTGTTAGGAAAGGGTCATAGATTATGAGGGTATAGAAAAATATACTCGTCACATTTCTTAAGAATATATCTTCTTGGGGTCAAGACCATGTATGTGCACCTTAGCTAGTGTCCGTAATAACAGGCATGAACCTTTCATACACTGCCACAACACGTCACATTTATTTAATGTAAGGAATTCAGTAGAAATGGATCATTAAAGGAACCCATGCAAGGAAGTCCAGGGAGACCAAAACCTGCATGGAGAGCTGACAGAAAACAACACAGGGAAAACTGTGCAAGGAACCAGCAAATAAGCGAGAACTCTGGTGGAGCAGAGCGAGGGTGCTCTGGCCAGCTGCACTTCCATGTTTCGACGTTTTTTATGAAGGTGAAAAATGGCTTTAATCAGGGCTTTGGGGTCTATGCTTGGCTCTGCTCTAGTCCTGTTCTGTTGGTGAAAAAGTCTTCTCACCTTGCTGTGAAATCAAAGAGTGGGGTGAAAAAAGTGAGATGTGCATCTTGAAACCAGAATCATGGGGATGCTGCAGGGAACTCTTGGCCAATGTAGTCGCCAAAGTCTCGTGTCTCAGTTCTCTCTCTGTAAAGTGATCATTCTCTTTACAAAGTAATAACAACACTCTGCAATGTTACTTTTTGAAGACTGTTCCAGATACAGCAACAAAAAACGGCATTAAACATTTTACCAAATAAAATCTAGAAGCATCAGTGTACATTTGCTAAAAAGGCAGTTAAAACTGATGCTGTTTTATTGGAAACAAATGATTCACCCATTGTTTTCTCTCTAATAGGCACCACAGATTAATTATCAGCTGTTTCCAGTTTCTGAACACAAGCCAGCATAAAGCCACCTTCTTCTGTAAGAGGCATTCCATAATGGGAAATGGGACATTTCTCTAAAATCCCCACATTGCAGGTGGCCTGCTTGTCTGAAGGAACACTTCACCAAAAAGATCTCACACTTAGTGAGCTGGGGACTTTTCCTACATCGCCAGTTGCTAAAAATGTAATTCTGTTTTGTTGCTTTGCAATGGAAACAAAGCAACACAATGCCAGATAAAGGAGAGCCAGATGACACAGGAGAATGGATAGCCTCAAACTGTGGCATCTAGCCAGGCTTCTTCAAATACTCAGAGCCAGTCTGGCAGCTTGAAATATCCATCCTGGATTAGGCCATTATTCTGGCAGGTCTAAATGTTTGGCCTTAGCAGCCAGAAGCACCAAATATGTCAAGAGGAGATAAATCCTTCCTCCTTAAAAAAGCTAGCAAAGTGTCCTTTTTTAGATTGAAAATCCCACTTCTGACTTCAGCCCAAGATCATCAGGCCTTGATTTTTATACTTAATCTTCCATAACTGTGCATGTTACTGATCAAAGGGGTCTTAAATCCTTCCAAAATCATACTACTTTACTTGTTTGAAAGTGAAAAGTTACACACTAAACTTTCCACACTGAAAACCCACCTCATTTATTCTGGCAACAAAAAAAATATTGACTACTCATAGCTTGGTACAAAGCTGAAAGGATTTCTAGACTTTCCTTTAGTATTGACCATCTTTCCTTTAATACTGACCATCTATCAGATTTCAGGGCCCTACTGATCATGGAATATGGATTTCCAGTGAGGTGTCTGTCACGGCCCCTGTCCACATCTTGTCCTGTGAGAAAATTAATGTGCAGTATTGTAATTCCTCATGTGCACAGTGATAATGCAAAGTACAGGCAATTCACTACTCTTTAAAAAAAAATAAAAATAAAAATAAAAAATAAAAATATCTGATACGAGGCACTCCAAGTCCTGGTAAGATTAAAGGAATGTCCAGGCTGGAAGGTGGTATAGGGTGGCTAATGCAGTCTAAATTTACAGCCTATTGTACTGAACACAACTTTCCAGATGGACACAAAACTCCAGACATTGTAGTAGATCCTCACATATCAGATCACCTATAAAATCAAGAAAAGGATGAAAAGGGAGAATAGCGAGCAATTTTCACGATCTGTTACAGTACAAGGACTATGCAATATCAAGTGGAGCAGCATCAAAATAAACACAAGGATGCAGTTTCTTGCCCAACATGTGGTTAAATTATAGAACTCTTTGCTGGATGGCATTGTAGATGTCAACATGGTTCAAGAAAGATTTAGGTAAATTAATTGCAGAAATAACCAAAGATTATTAAACAACAAATAATACAAGAAGCTGGGAAAGTGTATCAGTGAAGAATTACTGTGTTCTGTTATTACACTCTTTTATATGGACCCACAGGCTGTATAGGATCTAATGTGTTACTCATACATTTGACCTGGCCTCATATGGGTTCTTAGACATACCTACTGTGCCTTAAGGATGTAATTCTTAAGCTATGCTCTGTGAAGATGTAATAATGGACCCCTGACTCATTTACAGGTCCCACATTTAAAGCTGTCCTTCCTGCTAAGATATTCCCTCTGTATTTTGTGCAGAACTGTACTTCTCCCCTGATGAGTGACCCAATAAACCAGACATGACCCCAGTACATAAAAAAACCCTGCAACAAGCCCTGCTGCTACATAATGATTTGCATACACACACACACACAGAAAAAGAAAAAACTTGCAAACATATTTAAGGCTCTGTAACTGTCCTTGACTATTTTACTCCTCTTTTCTTTAGTCACTGGCCAGATTCATCTCTGACTGTCACCACAGTCATACTGAAGATATATATAAATCTGTACAAGCAGAGGAAGTAGCAGCAGAACAGCAGCTCATAATACTTGAAAGAACCATTTCCACAGCCATTAATTCTTCAAGCTAATGAGAGATATAGGTCATGATATATCTAACTTGCAAGACCTATACCGTGTCATAGCTGACAATGAGGACCTACAAGTTTGGACATACTCCCAGCTGACTCTATTTTTTTTTCCCCCAATTTAAATCACAGGACAATGAGGTTAAGTCCTCATGACTGTTGGTTAGAACTTGCAGTCTGCATGCTCAAAAATGTTTGAATCTCTCCCATTCCTTGTCTAGTGTGTATTTAACTTCAAAAACTAACTGCATATGGGAGATGGTCCCAAAATGGAGATTTGTCATTTCACATGCTAGAGACTTGGCACCCTATGCCAGTTCAGAACTAAATGAATGTTGTCAGTAATTTGCTAAAGTGCCCTACTTAAAAGCTATAATTTCCCTAGCATATTAAGTTCTGTCTTACATCACCCCAAGATGTCATTCCATGTATGTAAAGCACTATGCCTAAAGGAGCTTCTTGAGATGGCACTGCTTACCTTCATTTCAAATCCAACTTTTAGTCAATATTAAAAATAAAAGTGGAAGGAGTATGTGTGAAAATGAGTGTTATCTCTGTATTGGATAGTAGATAATAATTGCTACTAAATATTTTATTCTATTTTAATGAAAACACAAGATCAACAAATTTTAGGCCAGCCTTCTCAAATCCAAGTGACACAGAAGAGGTGTTTAAGCCAATTATAGGTCTTGAAATATCAGAATTGATTATCAGGAGTGCTGGACACTCATGACTGTTAGTGACAAAACCGGCCACTAGAAACATACAAAAGTTTGGAACTCAATCCTAATGAACATCAGACTAGTTATGGATGCCTAATGTTGACCAATGGGCTTTTTATTATCCTATAGCCTGTAAGAATAATTTGCCTTATACTAAGGTTTTCATTGACCTGTTCTCCACCAGTTCATTTTTAACTGTCCATGTCTTTCTTTGGTCTCTGTACTGATTGTTAGGTTGTGGGCCACAAAGCAAGCTAAAGCACTAATTACTACACAACCCATGCCCACATATCCACATTTTTAAGATGCTGTTGCTTAAGTGTGACATGTCCACGGTTTTCTAGGGCCAAACTTGAATGACCTTCATATCACATCTAACCTTGCTGCATGAGAATTTTGACTCCACAAGGAAGAATTGTCACAGCCTTGTTTGCCTCATATTGATTAGTGACGTTAATTTAACATGGCACACAGAATGAGCACAGTCATCTCACCCACACTGTAATCAGGAGTATAGGGTGCGCCCTTGAAAAAGGATGGGGCAGACATCATTCTCCTCCCTTACAGTGTTCCAGGACTTACTCATACCCAGGGCACTATGTGGAGTGCATTTAACAGTTTGGGTGCAGGGCAGAAAAAGACTTATGCACAGAGTTAGACTTACGCATAAAGGACAGATGAGATCCTACTGAAAAGTGTACTTAAATCTTGCTGGCAGGAAGACCAACAGAGTATCGATTGTGGTCAATTTCCCAACAGCCAAGATTTAGGCCTACTTCAGAAGAGAAGCAATTACTAAAAAAAGAATGAGATCAGAGTTCATGAAAAGCACTGAATTAACTAGCAGTGGAAACTCTCCAATGTTTAGATTTATCCCCGTGTTATACACTAGGAATCCATACACATGGCAGTGAAAGAGCTGTGCCTACCAAAAAATTTTTGAAATTAAAAAGTGTCGTGTCTGAATTGGAAAAAAAAAAAACACATATAAAGTATGACTTTTAGAGAAGACAGTTATTTTAATGAAAGAAGAAAGCTAAAAAAAAAATTGACCTTTCTGTTAAAGAAGCAAATATTAGTTGTTATTAAATTTTTCAACTTGAAGCAAAAGCTCTTGAGAGTTGGGCTGTGTGAAAACACCGCAAGGAAATCAGAAATTCTCTTCTTACCAATGGCTCTAGGGATATCTCATGTTTACCTCATGGAATGTCATAAATACTGGCTCTAGTAGCTCCGCTTCAATGGAAGTCCCAGAAGGACCAAGAACCTATGCATAGATGCTCTTCCAAAATCAGGACCCTTGATTTGGTATAGTAAGGATGCTAAATCTTGTCCTATTTAAGAGGGATCAGTGTCTTTAGATCTTGCTCTGTCTAGTTTCAACAGTTACTATTACCTAGAGCAAAGAGTACAATATAACGACAACCACATGAAATTAGTTAACTACTACTCTTAAAAGACAGTTATATGTCTTGCTTAGCAGTTCCCATGGTCTACTGTATTATGAATGAGCTCATACTCAAGGCACAGCGCTCTCTGTAAGCTTTGCTTTTGTAGAGAATTGTCTAGTAAAAGTCAAATAAGATGAGCTCAAGGACACAGTTTTCTAACCTATAAAACCACTATTCACCTAGCATAATCTATTATATATAATAGTATGCAAGTGCTAAAAATGCTGATGGCTGCCTTACTACTTGAGATGTGACCACAAATAATATTCTTCTGATGTCTAGCCATCTAACTACATTTTTGGTCATACCAATAACTGTGACTGAGGGAATGTTTTAAATGAATTCACCGATATGACTTTGAATTAAAGCAAGATTTTTTTTCTCCTCTTCTGAAGATTGGCACTGAAAAATGTTCAAACTTGGTGGAATAATTTTAGTTTCAGGTAGATTCAGCACTGAGACAGTTGAAAAATTCCTAAGGCCACTAGAAATTGGCCATTATTAACAACCCTTCCTAACAGGAAAATGGAATCAGAAACTTCTTAGTATGGCTAGATTTATTTATTAGTAGAGAAAATCTGGATTTGTGGTGTTTTCTTTCTTTTTTCTTTCTTTTGTTTGTTTGTTTGTTTTTAATGTACACAAGTTTCAAATCACTCAAGACAAAAAATTCTTTGCCAAATTTCAGTAAGGACAAATTATTTTATTTCCAATTTACAAAACTTCACAAACACAAACTAATAAATGTTGACAGTAGATGTTATAATAATGGAAATGCAAATATTAGCATTGTAATAAAATATCTTTATGCTTTTAATGGGCATCAAATGAAGGAAAAGATGAAAGCTTCAAATGTAACCTTTTACTAGATTTATCAACATGTATAAAGAAATGAATTCTCAGTTTACACACTATTATGTTTCAAAGAGGATGTAGCTTCTTTCCTTGATAAAATGAACTAACAGGATGGGAAAGTTATGTGTTTAGTGTGCAAAACAGAAACTCAAGCCATTTGAATACACTGTTTGCCCTAATCACTAACAGTATAATATAGGGCAACATATTTACTGCCTCTCTGCTTACTCTTTACTGCTTCTCTGCTTACTCTTAGGAACATTTGGCTTTTCCTACTGGTCAACTTGCCCACATAATTTCACTGTTTAGCATAATAAAACCTTTTCCTAATAGATGCTTCTATTTTGCAAATCGCAATAACAAGCGTGAAAAAAAAAAGGAACCACCTTTTCCATCCTTAATTTCATTTCAAAGTGCAGAATTCAAACAGAGGAAACCCAGATAATTCACCCTACTTTCTGCTTAAACCTTTGAGCCTTGTATTTCCAAGTGATGAGGCACCTGTGAAGACTCAGAACCAGACCGTAAGAACAGCTGTCCACAGGGATGTACCTGGAATTTAGGCTGGGAAAATCTGAGCTCAAGTCACAATAATGATAACTGGGACATGATATCCTCAATCTCCTGTTCAGTATTCACACAGTCGAGGCAGTTTGGCAAGAACGCCAGCCTAGATGGGAAGCAGGGCAGAGATACTGCTGTGACCACATCCTGTAATTCAAGAATCCATGCCACGCAGACCAGTGCTAGCAGGTCCTTGTGGAACAGTGCTTTGTGTGTTAGGTCAAGCTATGTATTAGCCAAACTGTTCGACGTGGGACATTTCTGACACCTGGGCTCTATCTTTGCCCTGTCTGTCCATTTCCATGATTCCCTTCCTTTGGCCTAAAATGTGCAATGTGTTCCCTGTCTATTTCCACAAAAAAATGCTGTCTCTCTAAAGCAGACTTCAGCTGCGAAGGCCATGAGGTGAACAAATTATTTTTCACCCTTTATCAAGTGATTTGACATCCCTTTGGAGTCAAACAGTCTCAAGACAGGTATCTACAGACACCAGGGAGAAGGACTGATACGTAATCAGTGTGGCCAAACACATGTGGTATATTTTTAGCAGCAGGAACACCACATTCCCATCACAGCAACTCAAATATATTTATTTTTAAAAGACCAGCAAAGCTTTATACTAACTATTAAACAAGATGAGAAGAGAAGAAATAGTCTATGAGTATAATCTGGGAGATTTAATGTTGCAGCCAATAGCACTTTGGTAGTTGTTTAATCATTTTAAATAGAGTAGTTTTAGAAATGAAGCAGGTCACCCCTTAGGGTTTTTTGAATTCTCCATTGTGGGTTCTCCTCACCTAAGAATATAATGTCAATGAAATTTAATCTGTCAAGAAAAAATGCTTAAGTTAACTGATGGTTTTTTTCCTTTCAATTTCCTTTCAGCCAGTTTAACTATGCTTTTGAAGTAGAGATGAAATATTGTTGGAAAAACCACACCGGGCCCAATTTCAAACTGACTGCAATGTATATAGCATACCTGTGGTTGCGGCTTTGTAAAATTTTGATAAATGAGAGAGAAAATACAGGCAAACGTCTCTGTAACAATACAAGAAACAATATTCCAAAGATCATTTTAAATAATAAAATATACTTGAGACTGTATTTGAAAGGAAAAAGCTACCCAGCAGCAAATACAGAGAGGAACTGATTCCAGTGCTGTCCAAACTCTAACACTGCTCACCCTTGCATTTCATTTAAAAGACATATTCTTGCCTGTTTAGGGATTATTCTTGTTCTAGCTAATCCTCTAAATACCACAACACCAACATTAGAGTATGAAGCCAGCGGTATCCCTGCAGAGGCTGCAGCTGTCACTTCCAAAACAGCATTTCTTTGGAAATCGGTAAACAGCCTCACCTTTCACAATCCATTAAAGATCATATTCCCAAGGTGCTATCTATTCTGTTTTATGTGTGATCATTGCTCAATTTGTACTTACTATGTTATTAGTACTGAAAGACGTTTTCCATGAGAGGGTGCAAGCTTTCAAGCTCTTGCTCTCTAAAAAATGAAGTTAAAAGCTTTCAGCTCTTAATGGAGAGATACTTGCATATGTTTAGTTTTTATGGAACAGTTCTGTTTTGTCCAATCATAGAATGGTTTGGGTTGGAAGGGACTCTCTCCCCAGTGCTTTACTATTCAGATTTTGAGGTGTCATACGTGAACTGAAACTCCCAGTCTGTCCAGGATTTTTCTACAATGGTCCTAATAATATCTTAAAACCTAATAAGAACAAGAAGTCTGCTCAGTGTATTTGAAATCCTAACTTCAAAAAAATTGCCAGAATATAATATTCTGTATCACTAGCAGCAAGTACAGAAAAAAAAACATAATGCACAGGAGAAGTGACTGGTGCTGTTTATTTCAATAAAATAAATAATGTCGGTTACCAATTCACAGCGGGTCTGGGTGGGAGTGACTGTTCACTCCTCTTTGACTGCTATTTGATGGTCAATGTGATCCAAGTTTGTGTGAGCACAGTTCAAAACAGAGAGATGTTCATATAACAGAAGTAATTACCATAGTTAATACCTGGATTGCCAGGCACATTCAGAAAGTCAGACATTTACAAGCTGTGGAAACAATCTATCTCTGTTTTATATCTTACTGCAGCTTTTCTGTGTTGATATCTAAGCAAACTAGCTGGATGCTGCCTGTGATATTCTGTACAGAACTGTAAGAGCCTTCAGCTTCTAGACTGAAGCATTTAGAGGCATTTACCATGGGATGCAAATTAATAAACTAAACAGAGTTAAAATGTATCTCCTTAACTTGCTGAGGAATTGCTTACTTATACCTTGAGATATCATTTTAGTTAATAAGGGAATAAAACTTAGGTCTGAATGCCAATGTCTTTTAATACACCAGTAAAAATAGCTTGTAGTTTCACAGGGCAGTTATCTCCAAGACTTACAAAGACTTCTAATCTTCCACATTTTACAGATGACAGTGAAAGTGAGGTGACTGCCCAGTACCATGCTGAGTCTGTAGAAGACACAGAACTAAGACACAGATCTCTTAATTTCTTGTTTTTCTGCTGTATTCATGGTGGACAGCCAATTTGGTAGCATTTTTGTAGAATGAACTTTCCCATCAACTGCTAATATGAGCAATTGTAAAACATATAAAATTCTTACAGGCAAAATACTTGTGCAATTTTATGCTTCTAATGAGCTACACGTCTGTGAAAAGAAGCTCAGTAAACTTTTTCTGCTTCTAGTGACAAGAATTAATTCTCTTTTTAAATACTAGCACTTTTGCTCTCAGAAAACTGAGACCGACATCACTGAATTGGAACAAAATGCTGTGCACAGATGTGGAAACTTCACTACATTTTGCTGGGGAGACTTAGCTTCTCTGCTGGTACCCCAATCAAAAACTGACGACTATGTTGTCTTCCATTTGATGAACACACATATCACCAAGGTATTTCAGGTTACACCAAAGCAATTCTATGTGTGAAAGCATCCGATTAGGAATGGCTATTTCTGAAAGTACAAAGCCGCTCATACCCATCAGAGAGCCAGTGCCTTCTCATTCCCTCCTGAAAAATATGTAGAGTTGAGAGGCACTATGACAGTAATAATGGGAACAATCCATTGCCTTATCTAACTCCAGTTCTCAGGCACACGTGCTTATGTAGTTATACGAAGAAATTATATTTCTTTATATTATTCAAGGGAAGTATCTTTATCTAGTTGATAATAGCAAGTTTTTCCTCAAGGTCTTTACAGAAGGATTTTAGTGGATCAAACTGAGTCAACATAGAGCTATAATTTTGGAATAATAACCAGGGGAAAAAATGTCAGAGATATTAATTTTATACATAGTTTTGTTTTGAAGTTGCCAATCATACATATGATTTTGATAGTTTATAAGTAATAGACATCATCCTCACAGTACAAAGTTTCAGAGGAATAACTTCAAGCTTTTTTATATGCAAGATACATTTAATACAAAGTAACTTGAGAGCATAAATACTATTTTTTTCTAGGCCTACTACAAATGTTACTACTTCTTTGAGGCTTCATGAGACAAACTACTACCTTCTTCTCACACAGAAGTTCTAGAATGACACATATTAAAAAAATACACTGAGTTATATGATTAAACAAGCAGGACATGACTCTCAGGACTTCAAAGTGGAAGTCCTATGGAAGTATGTTTTAGAATCAGCTTGAGGACATATACTTTATGATGTTGATGTCTCCAGTAAGTCTCCATGGTGTCTCCAGTAAGTATTTCATATTATTTGAGTTGCATGTGCCCTCACATGTGTAACTGAAGGGAAAAAGAACTTGAAGAGGTAATTCATTGTTTGTAATGTGAAGCCCTAAATAGACTCCAAAACTCCCAAAAGATCCATTTAAAATAAATAAATAGCTTGACTGGCTTAAAATAATATATAATCATGCAAAATGGTACTTTTAATTTTAAAAGATTAAACAAGTCACAATCCACAGTTCCTATTCCTAACTTAGACAGCAACAGCAGATGCCAAAGTGTAGGGAAAAAATGTTTCTTTCTGTTGTCCCTTCCTACCACACCAATATTTGGCTCTGGTATTTAGTTAGATTGACCAGTTCTCTTCTGCTTCAACACATACATGATTAACTGACTTGACTAACCCCAGCTATGAAATATAATTAAATTTAGGCAGATCACAAGAATGTTCTGGTGCTTGCCTTTATCTACAACTGCAGCAAAAAGTTCTCATGCGAACATCCTTTTTATTTGACAGTAGAAATGATTAATAGAATCGTTGTCGTTTAAGAAAATCCTGTAGGAGCTCAAAAGACCAAACTGATGAGCAGCGTTTCCATGGATGGGATCTGCATGGTGTGCTGCACCCTGCTTGGAAGCCCATTCGATGTCACACAACTTGAAGTTCTCCTCATGTGAAGAGATGGAAGACTATGTATAATATCCTTTTATACATATGTGGCATTCACTGTGATACTTTACAGAGTCTGAGTCTCTTTTTTTACTGGGATCATAACAAACCATCACGTCCTGGTGAAAAACAGTGCACCTTGAAATCCTTCAAGGATCTCTTTCAAAATTTCCAATATCAAAGTTTTCACTTTTGCTCTAAGCCTAGCGACGTAAAGCATACTGACTACTGCTTGAGCAGTTTGAAGCACGGGCCACAACTACTAACCGTCTTTCCAGAAAGGCAAGTTTAAATGTTTTGCAACTTATATATGTGAGAAATCATTAACCATTTCATTGCTGATAATTAGATCTGAAATATTCAGCGAGGAGGTGGAACTTAATTATGACAAAGGAAAAATTCTATTTTCATATCAGAACTGAGACTGAATATGAAAATATTTTTCTCCAGCATTCATTATTGTTTGTTCTAATACTCTATAGGTGTATGAATACTTCAATATGAGGAGCCATTGGGACTGCATACTGTCTGAACTCTGCCTTATTTCAAAACACTTCAACTTGGGACAGGAAGTGCTGCATGTGGAGAGCCTGCAAGGATGGCTGCATGGTGGACAAACTCGTAAAGAGTGGAGGAATTCAGCACCAAGAATACCCTGAGTTCTACGCAAAAAATCAGGCCAACTTGGTCACTGGCTAAAAAGCATGAGGTAGGAGGTACTTACTAGAGGAAAAAAATTAATAGCACAAATTGTTAAGGCCAAGATTTTAATCTGGCAGAATCTGTGTCTGAAAAATCAGAGAGCTACTTCTGTAGATTGTGCACTTATCTTCATATTCCCAATGCAGAGCCTCTTTTCTATGGAATACCTTTTCCACCTGAATAGCATATTAGATTGCATTGGTCACACTCACAAGATAAAGGAGATTGGCTTCATTTTTACCTCAAACTCTGATCATACAAGATCTGTGTATTGCTATTATTTATGATCCAGAAGGAATTAAATCATAAGAATCTGAAAAAATAAATTCTAATCTATTCTCAAATGTTCCCCTATATGTATTCTGATATACTAATCCAATAACACAGTATTTTTATTTTACCTCCCAGAGAAATATAGAAAGAGCTTATAGAAGTATAATACAGAAATATAGAAACAAAGAAATACACAAACATAGAATAATAGGTTAGAAAATAAAAATAGAGTAATAGATCCTTCAGACCCAAACTATAAGTAGTTTTAATGCATGAAGCACAACTGGAGATTAAAATGCAATTAATTATTCTTGGGCATGTATGATGTACCACTTTGTAAATCCTACACTCTAAATAAATTGAGCACTTAGAGATAGATGAATGCTGGGAAAAGGCCTACAAATTTCCCTTGCCAGGCACAAAATAGGCTGAGAAGTTTTGATACTTCTACTGCTGTCTCTTCAGAATAGATGGAAAAAAAAAATAATGTTTTGGCACTTGCACAAAGAGTTACTTGGCAGTTACTGAGCCTGAGATTTGTGCCTGGTGCTGAGACTCTCTCAGCGCCCACAGCATGGAACGGGAACTCTAGCAAAGCAGGCAGGGCTTTGCTTTTTAGTGAGAAACTTTCTTTGAGGCGGTCTTACCATTACAGATCAGGTCCCCTTCTGGCTGGAATATCTCTGAAAGGAAAAGGGGCATTTTGTCCTGTTGTATAAGAGCTACATTTCAGCTTCTCAAAGTCTCAGTAATTCCTTGGCTGTTGTCCAACACAATTGTTCAAAGTCACCAATATTCCATAATAATTTCTAGAAGGTATCAATCTACCACTTTTTCCTCTGTTCTTCTGAAGAAAGAGACTAAACACAAATCCAAAATGTAATCCACTACTGCACAGTTCCAGTTATGCTCTCTTTTAAAATTTGCATTTCTTATCTTAATTAACTACCCTAGCAATATTGAAATCCTTGTAATGTGAGAGCTATATTGCGATCACATTATTGACCCTGACGAGCAGTTACTCTCTGAAATAGTTCTGTTCAGGTCAGTGGAATAGCTTGTGTGAATGATTTACCAGACTACAATCTGACTAAATATCTCAAAAAGCTTTGAGAAACATTAGATTTGTTAATATAATATATGAACACGCAATGGATAAAAATTCATGATGCAGAAATGCAATACACCCTGTCCAATACCCACTCCTTAATACGTACATTCAGGTAATGGTCTAATTCAAACCTTATAAAAACTTTTATATAACCAGTTAGCATTTATATTAATGCCCAATACATTGCTTACAACAGTGGTAATGGCCTGTACTATATCATTATAGATGTTTGAGATAACTTTGTCAGAGATTACTTAGTCCTTTTCACTATCATATTCCATTTTCCAGTGTGCTCTGAAAGGTTAAGCATGTAGAGTGAAGTTTTCCATATCTGAAATTTTCTTTGAGTTTTAGGAGGTTTATATTTGAAGGTCAAATAAAACATGGTCTTGCCATTTCTATGAACGTGTTCTGGAAAATCTACAGAATTTTTATTTGCTTTTAATAATTCATTTGGAGGATCCCAAGCAATGCCATTATTGGGAGCAGGGAACTGAAATTCAGCAAGGCAGTAGTTCTGGTGTCAAGACTGAGCCTGGTCCCGTGGAAAAATGTAGACACTTGATCAAATTATGATTTTTAGAAACATCTCAGTCTATATACTCTCAGGTTTCACTTAGGGTAGTTGTGGCATTATATAATTCCTCAGTGTTTGACTTTCTAGCTTTATCAGGGCTCTTGCTCATCTATTTTTAATGCTTGGCTGTAACTAAGAATTCAGTGAGAATTTTGTAAGGATTATATGGACAATGCCTTCACAGCTATATACACTGTACTGCCAAAATAATTTGACAGTATATGTTGGTGTTTGTTAGGTAGACCATTTACCGACAAACTTACTGCAATTTTATTGCATAATATTATATCTCCCTCACTCAAATACCATGTCTTACCATGACTCTGAAAGGGAATGTGTGATGCATTTGCTAACTTTCATTCCTGGCAATATATATTTTTGTTTTCTTACACGTTGGCACTTGTTTAAGAAAAACTAACCACCCACAAATAACACCGCAAAATCATTACCGAAATGAAATTTTACTTCTAAAAAGTGGCCTTATCTGTAGTATTCTCTTGAAATAAGATCTCAAAACTGAAATCCTAATTCAGCTGCATTTTTCCCTAATAGGTGAAAACGTAAAGATAGCTCACCCACTGAGGTCAGCAACTATGACAAGCTGCTGTTATTGTGGCTTTTCCTCTTTGAAAAAGCATTAACTTTTTTCCCCATCTAAGTCCTCTGATAACCTCAGGATTGTGAATGTAACCTCTCTCAGCCACAAAAGAAAAAAAAAAGACGAAAAGGATACATAGATCATGAAAGACCCGAACAATGTAAGCCATAGAAAGGAAAATCAAAATGATTTATGATAGAATAGTTCAGTTGCAAGGGACCTTCAGAGATCAAGTCCAACAGCCTGACTACTTCAGGGCTACCCAAAAGTTAAAGCATAACAATGACGGCATTGTCCAAATGCCTCTTGAACACTGATGAGCATGGGACATCAACCACCTCTCTAGGAAGCCTGTTCCAATGTTTGGGCACCCTCACGGTAAAGAAATTTCTCCTGATGTTCAGTCTGATGATGATAACACTCATTATGAGTTTGAGTAATAGTATAAATGAGCTGCAGCTTATTTTTGCTTTTCAAAAAAGCTCCCCCAAACCCCAAACTATTTGAGATTAGCTTGTGCTGTTTTCAGTCTAACTGTCGGGATTAGAATATTCAGAATAAGGTACTCATTTTTGTAATCATCATCTATCCCAGAACAGGCTTTTTAGTCCATTTTTATGTGATTGTTTCTCACCTATGGTGATATACAGGATTAGAAGGAAGACCAGTTCACCAGCTGTAGACCCTTAGCATCGTACACAAAAACAGAGAGATGTTCTCATCATCTGTCTCCAGCATAACACAACCAATTAAATAACTAACTTCAAATGATAAGGTTCCATCTCATAGCAAAAGTTATTGTAATTTTCTCTAAGTGTTTGACATTGTACAATTAAACTCCATTCCATTTCCATTAGTCAAGTCTACAAGGTCATATAAAATTTGTGGATGACAAAATGAGAAAGCACTGCCAGGATTGGAGGAAGACTGGGTCATAATTCAGAAAGAATTCTTCTCCTAAATCCATCTAATCCTTCCTAAATTACAACCAGTCCTCCTCCAAAATTGGTAGTACTTTCAGACTTTGTGTCAGCCATGAAATTTAAAATTGCACCCACCTCGCTCTTGTAATAAGGCCACTAATAGAAATATTGGGCAGGATTGCTCTCCAGAACAAACCTTTAGAAACAGCACTAGTAACACTTCTTCAGTCTGGTAACTTTCCCTTCAATATAATTCAATGAAGCTACTACTACAGCAAGCTCTTTATCCACCCTTTGAGTTAATCCCCATTTTCTCCTTTCTTAATAATAATTTCCCTTGGGGAACTATATCAAATACTTTGCTTAAATTTAGACAGATTAGGTTCATTGCATTACCCTTGTCTAAGAAGTCAGCTATCTTATCAAGAAAGGTAATAAATTAATCTGATACAACCTGTAGTTGATGAAGCTATGTTGCACATTATCCCATGTCTATTTACCCCTGAAACCTTGATCACTCTTTCATTCAAAACCTAAAGTCTTTGCATATCATTGAGGTCAAACTCATGGGCTTATGCATTACTTAGATAATTTTTGCTTTTGTGAATGTATTATGTTTGTTATCCTCCACATTTTAATATCAATATATGTAGTGGGCCACTGTGGAAGACATTATAACAAGGAGACAGTGATTTCAAGCAGAATGTAGGCAGAGCTTTACCATAGTCCTTTATTGTAGAGACCTGTACATGAGCAGGAGGGATTGCTACATAACTGTGATATTAGTACCTTCTGCCTTTAACAATGCCACCTGTATGTACATGTCCTGCTTGTAAGGGCTTGTTCCTATGGAGATGTGCAAGAGCATAATGCTCTCAATGAACCTTGGTGTACCAGAAAGTTCAGTATTGTAAAGGTAAAAGATCGATATCTTTGTTCCCTTGGAAGAATTGTATAAAGATGTGAAGAACAGTGAGGCTGGTGAACCTCCCCCCAGACATGACCTGTGCAGCATGCCATGACCAACACGAAGGATCTCGTCCAGTGATGCATACACCAGGCTCTCTAGCATCAGAGGGGATGGGATGTAAGACTGCAATCACCTTTTCTACTATTTTTATTGTTTACAAAATGAACCAGTTAACCAGACTTGAATGACCATGCATTTCTTACTGAGATGCCAAAAGAACCAGGACCACTCTCAGCACAAAGCAATATGCTAAGCTTTCCTGTACTTTGAAAACAGAAGTGCTACAGTAGCATAAATGTGGAGTAATTCTATGGTATATTGACTTTCACACTTTTACAAAAATTATCCTACAACTTCCATTCACCATGACAAATATTTGCCTGCTGACATTCTAGAAACTGTAGAAAGACATGAAAATATTTGTAAGATCTCTCAGATATGCTTTGTTGCAATTTATTTTTATACAATCATACTTACCGTGAAGTTTTATTACGCAAATTCTTTTTTAATGAGCAACAGGGTCCCACTTACTTTGATTTTTTGAATACCATTAAGTTTTTTTCTTCAGTGCATCCTGTTACTTTTCTTCCAGCATATTTAACTGACACTACACGTAGTAAGACAAAACAGTTTTCTCAGAGATGGAAATACGACTTTGCTGTACGAAGTGCTGTGTTAAAGTGACTTGAAAGAAACAAACACCACCTCTTCCTCTGCTAAATATAAAATGCAATCACTTTCTGTAGGCACTATAATATCCAGAGCTACATGGGGAAGTCTAACCACTATAAAACATATAATGAGTGGTCTCTATTTGGGAAAAATTCTACAAGCTCAGGCCAGGGTTTCTTTCTGAATTACAGTTTGTTAAGAACAAGTCACCAAGAATAAAATGGATTTAGCCCGCATGAGCTCAAGAGCTCAACAGGTTATTGGTATTGATTTGGCATTCAAAAGAACACTACCCTAACTCTTTCAAAAGAACCTAACTCAGCAAGAAACACAGTAGCACCATTTAAGTCAGGTTTTGAATGGCATAATGATGGCAGAGTTCGAGATATTACAATTCCTGTCATTGTCAGCTTGAAGCATTAAGCATACAGCTGGATAACTGAGGGGGAGAGAGATTTTTAACAGATGGGAAAACTAGAGTTACTTCTTGGCATCAGCCCATTCATTAATAGGCCTTTAATACACTTAAAAAGTCAAATTGAACCAATGACCAATTCAAAGCCTACGTGTATTTATAATGGTAGTATCCTAGCTCAAAATAATTTGGGAAAAGATTAGAAAACAAAGTGGACACAAGAGGATGAATTAATTCTAATGATGACATGCTTAATTCATCTATATTCCTAAGTATGTAAGGGTGATCAGAGATATCATACCTTAATAAGTCCCAGCTCCCCTTCTATCTTTATTTTCTTTCAGTTCTTACATTTCTTATGTTTTTAAGAATGCATCAGAATTGCCCTAACAAAACAAAACAAAAATTACATGCTTTCTGTGAAGTTTTTCATATTGCCTTGCCTCAGTTACTTATATGATGATTGTAATTGATGTGTATACAATAATGACTAACATTGTGTCAGAAGATGATCAATAGCCCTTAAAAAGCTACAAGCAATTTCTTTTTTTCCCTTTCTCCTTAAATAGATGTTTTGAAATACCGTATAAAGCAGGAATAATACAGATCTCTTCTGTAATGCTTGACAAGGGTAGAAAGCAAAATGCATTCAATGCCAACTGTAGAAGACAAGACATATTTTAATTTCAAATGAAACCTTAACTTTCAATTATTGTATACAATGAAAGACAAGAGAATACTCTTTAGGAATAGAAGTTACCCACTGTCAGACAGACATCGAAAGACTTAGACCAGAGGTGGTGATATATTCCAGAATGAAGGAAAAGGGAGAATAACGATACTTGTTGTGACAGAAAAAGGTACATATTCCCTGATTCTTGAACCTCAGAGCAGTGCAGTGGGGCCCATGAAGGCTAAATAAACTACTACTGAGCAACCAGTGTACATGAACTAGAGTTAGCATAGGATCTGTTCACCATAGTATAAAGCCCCTGCCACAGGGGCACTCATAGGCTAGCCTCAGGGAGGATACAGGCACTCCCGGTCCTGAGGGTTACACTTACCAGGGCACACACGGTAAGCATTCTTTGTATTCATGTTTTTGAGACATGAAATAGTGGAAGCAGACTTCTCTTTTATAAGGTCAAGAGCTGATCCCTTCTTCGTTAAAGAAGGGCATGCATATATCTGAAAGAACACAAGAACTATACACATTTCTTAATCTCAGTTTCCTCAATACTCAAGAGAATTATTTGGGTTTAGACCTAAGGACCAAATATGCTTGTGTTCTAGATGCAGAAACTGGGCAGTTGCAGCTGCATTATGTGACTGGAAATGCATCGGTCATCTAGGCAGGGCTTATACAGGGGCTACAGCCTGATTACCGCTTCTTCCACTCAAGTCTTATCTTCTAGAAAACTTCTCAGCTACTGTTCTGTATATGGATTCTTCCAAAAACACAGTGTCCCTGTATTTTCTCCATCTTTCCTCTCCAACTGTTTTTTTCTACTTTGTTTGAATTCAGAGTCAAAGAACCCCGAATCCTACAGCTTCCTCTCCACTGAGAATTCTTCCACTGAAGGCATACATTCATGCTGCCAGCCCATTGCCAAAAGGGCTGTCCACTTCCATCCTTCCATGGGCATATTGCCATATGCAGCTTCCCATTTCCTTCCTTGCACTGGTCTCATAAGTGGGCAATTGGTGTTCAGTGAATGAGATCATGTCACTGATCTGATGGAAATCGTATCACTCTTTTCCCTAGGTTATTTTTCCTTAGGAACAACTAAGTGATCCACCTCACCAAGTGATCATGCGATCACTAGACCTGAAGGGGAACAGAGCTCCTCCTTTTCAATAGCTGTTTGAAGCATAACGTGAAACTGTACGTGGTGACCTTCATACCTTCTCATGTTCGATTCCCTGTATTAACATCCAATGGTTTTTGTTCTGCCTCCAAACAAATTACATTCCTTACAATGGTAGTTGTCCAAAAGGAAGCTAAAAATATAGATCTATCTAGTTTGCAGTGACTCCATTGTTCTCATATAAAAAATTACCTGGATGCTGATAGATTTAACAAACAACCTGGTCTAACACAGACATTCGTGTGACACTCTTCTGTGCCCTTAACACATGTCACATGAGACAACACAAAGTGTAGCTATACAACACAACACAAAGATAGCTATAAGGCACAAGGATACTAGCGCCTTTTTAAATTAAACATCGCAAATAGATGATTCCCACAAATAGTTAATGTTAAATATGCTACATTATTTGAAAGATTTAATAGCATTTTTATTTTCACCATAAATTTTTCACCACTTCCACTCATTTTTCAGTGCCTAAATAAGGCTTAATCTATAACAAAAATCTATTCACGCTGTTGATACTGTAAGAAAAAAAAAAAACTTCCTTATGGTTGCATCTGAACCCAACAAAAGCTCTCTCTCTCATGGGCTCAAAGAGAAAAAACTTTAAAGAAAGATTTCTACGAAGTTAATGATTTGTGGTGCATGTTCTCGTCCCATCTTTTTTATTTATTTATTTATTTTATTTCTCTGGAAGTTATAAAAAAGTCCATCAGCATTTTGAGAGAGTACATTATGAGCATAATACATGCTGTCGTGCTGCTGTGTCCTATTAAAAAAAAAAAAAAAAAAAAAAACTTTATTAAATTATATATATGGAAGTTTCAAAAACCTTGTCAAGGTTTCACCAGTGTATCCTGCATTTTCAATATTGGTTTGGATAAATTTTCTAGTACCAAACTGGCAAAATTTGAAATCTGAGAACACTTCCAAATTAAAACTTAATTAATTGATTGTACAGATCAGGGTGGGCAGAAGCTAGTATTCCTCCTAGGAAGCATATTCATAACCATCAACTGGGACAAGGGCTGCTCTAGGAGCAAATGAAATAAGCAAACCTTTCTAGTAAAATAATGAGCAGTTTTGAACACTCATCTCCTCTCTAATGAGTACAATTTGACATTTATGAACACAGCAATCCCAGATCCTTTAGTCCTGCCTGACATATTTCTAGTTAGAAAATCATGCCAAACATGTAACCTGTAAAGTGGAGACCTGATCAAATGAGCGTAACATTGTTGTGCCAGGGGAATGCCAGCGCTTCCAGGCAGCCAGAGCCCTTCTCTTGTAAAGCCTCCGCAGCATTAAAACAGGTTGCCTTTTCATTAACTGTTGGCTCAGGTCTACATTGGATTAAAAAAAAAAAAACCAACAACAACAAAAAACACCTCTCTGATCAATTTACCAACCTAAATTCTTACAGATCTTCAAAAAGAAATATTTTGCTACCTTTTTCATGCCATAAAGCTACTGAAACAGATGGAAACTAGAATTTCTAATAGCAGTCCTCTGCATAATGCTAGACAGGTTAAGTTCAGCTCTACTTGCCAGGCTCCCTCTCCTGGTGAATGCAAGGTAGTTTCTACACTTTAATAAGGAAATGTTTAGGTTGACCTAAACTTCAAGCTGCATTTCTGAAATTCCTTCATTCCCTCCTTCACATGAAATCCAAATTCCTTCATTCTGAAATTGCCTTAGATCAAAAATTAGATAAATTTAAGCAGATTCATGAAATAAATTTTCTACTTTTCTAATTAATACATGATTTATTACTCAAAAGACAGTGTTTGCAGAACACTTTCTTCTAGATATCTTTATTGTCACGGATGTCTAGCTGTGCTCCATTTGTGCTCCTTTTTTTTTTTTTTTAAAAAAGATTTCTTCATACGGGAAAGAACTGGGAGTTTCCTAGATGTAGAGGGAAAGGCCAGCGTGGCAAAACGGAACTGAAGTGCAGCTGGGGGAGAATGCAAGCCAGGCCAGCATGAGAAATTGAAATATATACTGCTGGATGGTGGAAGAGTCCCCTAAGGATCCTTACAGCTGCCGAGACTTGGGGCAGGACTCACCCTGCTGTATCCCACACTCAGGGAACAGAGATGACAACAGTAATCAGAACAGTGATTCAAAGCATCTCTTACTCAGAGCTATTAGATGTAACTGTATGAAATTCAGTGGTCTGTCCTGCCATCTTTTCATATTACCTTCTTTCACTTTCAGAGTAAGAACAAAACAAAAATTCAAGAGTGTAAATGGATTAATTTTTAAGTGTTGTCCAGCAAAGATGGGTATTGTGAAATAGCTGATTTCCAGCTGACACAAACCACCTACTTATGGACTATCATTATTTAGTTCCCATTGCTAAATTATCTTGTGCAATTTGGAGGATGGCATCCATCAGTCCCATCTGGTCTTCAACTTTTTTCTGTCAGAGGAACCAAGAGTTACAGAAACCCTCAACAATTATCAAGAGGAACATGAGGCATGAGTTAGTGATATAAAAATAAAGGTATCTATTTCTGGGTTTGTTATAGCTCCAGAGAATATTTCATGGCTAAGGACCTTCATTTCCATTTCTAACTTGTGTACGTTTTCTGTGTCAAACTTCACTTTTGCATCGTCTCAGAGCATAAGAATTTTTCTGCCCCAGTTCTCAAAGGCACGAAATTTCCATTGCATTCTGTGGGTGTTTTGGCTCCTGTAGGACTGGCAACAGGGATCCATTTCCCTGCTTTAAGAAATGAGAATTTCATAGCCAAATCCACTGCACTCCCTCAGATCTAGTGGGCAGGAGGACCCCGACAGAGGACTTCAGCCTCCTTAGGCTGTACAGTTTAAGCTTTCAAGCCCTCCACTATCCCGCCCAGCCCTAGGTTTATTATATGAGTAACTGTTAGAGCTCAGCATCCCCATCTCCGTGGAAATATGTTTTCTGTCTCATCATTATGTAGAAGCATTAAATAATGAATAACATCACATAAAAATCAAGTTTTAATGTTAGAATTAAAGAAAACCATAGTAGTAAGAGAAAGACCAGCATGAATAATGATTTGAAGGAAAGAGAGCAATGTAGGATTTCATAATGTGGGTGAACTATGGGATGCAAAGATAATTCCCTAACAAAACCTAAAAGTAGATCTGAATCTGAGACACCAATCTTCCATCACAGGAAAAAAAAAAAAAAAAAAGTTCTCTCATTCCACCTGCCAGACCTTACCCAGCTCGTTTCTGCCCGTAGCAAGCTAACCAGAAGGCCTGTGGAAATAATTTCTAGGGACCTGTTTCATCCAAAGCATTCTGACACAACATAGTGAAAAGCAGCAAATGAGTGCCCAATTTCACATAAAGCAGAACTCTGCTCTCTACCACCAGCTGTTCAGAGGGAAAAATTCTTCCTGGCATGGCACAGGTGGCACATATAAAGTGCAAATTAAAGCTGGGGTTTCCACACAGTGAGGGTGGAAGACACAGCAGTTGCACTGGCGTAGTGATCTGTGCACCTGACCTGCACACGTGAGGGATGGGATGCAAGAAGAACAGACAAGGGAAGGGCCCCAGAGCAAGCGCGCGCAGCAGGGTGTGCTGCAGCGGCTGTGCAGGCAGTAAACAGCACCCAGGCTTCAATTCAGAAGCAAGTTTCACTTCTGCAAACGTAACCTGTTTGAGCGAATTTCATTTTATCTTTTAAAATCTAACTGCTGTAGTTTTTTGTTTATCAGCATTATTTTAATAGCTGTGATGTGTACATCAAACTACAGAGCTTATTGTTACTTTTAATATTCATTATTCCCCTATAAAAGCAGAAGCTGTACAGGTAGCTCTGTACAGCAGTGCTAGCAAAATCCAATCAATATCCGAACAAACAACAGCTTCCCGCTTCAGTTGTACCAGGAGAACTCAATATGGGCGAGTTTATGCCAGCTTCATTCTGACACAGAAGAGACACAGAAGATTGGATCTGCTGACGTATTCCAAGGGTCTGAGCCTATGGCAACACAGAGCAGCCATAAACCCCGATCAGCTGAGTGGCAGGGATTCTGGCTCCTCTGTACCAAAGAGGAGGAAAGCTGCAACAAGATACTGGTGCCTCTGAGATAGTGAACTTCCTCAGCTGGATTATGGAACTGGAAACAATATGCAGTGCGATGTTTGGCTTTCCTAACCACAATTTTTTTTTCATTTTTTTTGGACTATAGCTGGAACATTTCTTCTATTTTCCAATTCAGGCTATTTACTTTTGTAGGTTGTCTCCTTATGGATTTGTGAGATTGTTTTGTTTGCTTCTTCTTTATCTCTTCTGTATCAGGAGGAATTTAGTCTCAGTGCTCAACTCTCAGGGAGACACGGGTAGGCATAGTGATATGTGAGAGAAATTGTGAAAAATGCAGGTTTTCCAAATATGAGCATGGAAAATAGTTTAACAGTGGTCCCAAAAGCCAAGATGAATCTTAAACTCTTATGTGCAGAGGACATAACACTTCATACACATGAAGTCCTTCCCCTTTATGTACAATGAGCAGTAGTGTTGATTCCCATGGATCAGAACAGACCAAAGGATATTACTTCCCACTTCAGAGAATGAACTGGTTCTAATAATATCTCCAATATTTAGAATAGGTAAATGTAACCAGACACGGTAATTTTCCTAGAACTAGAATAGAGATTTTGACATGTAAAAATACCTGTCTTTGTAGGAACCTAATAGCTTTAGATATTCTTAGTATTTTAATTTCACATAGACAATATTAAAATGCACAGGTCAGCATATGAGCCTAAGCCTTCCCTATATTTTGGGCAATTTCTCAGTTAGGATTAGTCTCAATGTTTTCAGTGAGAAATAACCTGGGAATAAAAAACATTATGTTGTGAAGAAATTCTGACTTAATAATCCCGCAATATTTTAAGCATAGTTAGACTTTGCCTCTTCATCTTTCATAGTAGTTCTACAGACAAGGTCCTTGTCAGTGTTTATCACAGCTGTTGCAGCAGATTGCTGATGGATGGTCTTTGAAATACCTTGCAAAAGTTTTGATACTAAAGCACAAGATCTTCGGTTGGATCTAAGGTCAGACAAAATGCCAGTACAGCACCAGGAACTCTGCTGTGCATGTTCTTAATTCAGCAGCTGATCCCAGCTTGTTGTGCTTGTTATTTTCATGCAGTTTTCCTAAGAGCCAAGCATTCAGTAAGACGCAACTGTAAAGCACAAGCGGTAAAGGGGGAATATTTCCGGACAAAATGACTGGACACACAGGAAAGAGGTGGAAACAATTTGCCCTTGTTAAGTAATGATGCTTGTTAAACTGCTTTGGATATCTGTATTTGCAAATGTCAGTGAGGATCTGAATGAATAAAGCAGACAATGACAAAATGAGCACATTCCAGCTCACCAGATTCAGACAGGAAGAAGATATTAATGAGGTCAAAAGAGAAGAGACAAATATATCCTACATCCCTTAAGACAGGACTGTGCCACTCATGACAACTCTTTGGTATGCGAATAGGGACTTCTCAATGTCAGACGTGTATGAAGTTGTTAGTGGAATGGTCAGGGACATTTATTAGTTGGAAGCACAACATACTATTTGCCTGTTGAAATTAATGGATATGCGGAGAAGCACATTCATAGCTGTTGTGAAAACACACCGCTGGTAACTGCACATTTGGGGAGAAATGCTGAAAGATGAGACATCAAATAAAAAATACAGTATAAATTTGGTGGTGTCTTAAGAGCTCTCTATTTTTAGTGCAGATTAAAGTTGTCCTCTCCCTCTACTGTACTTTTCCATACTGTTATCATTGGATATCCAAAAAGATCAGCTCTGCCACTTAGGTTGAACTCCACCAGATCTATGCAAACTGCAACTCTATGACATAGAAAAATGGGATCACTATGTTTGTCCTGCTCATTTAGGCAACCATAGTTTTACCCAAATTTTAATATTACATTCTTCCGTGTGCATACACTAGAACTGTATCAGGGAACAGCACACAAATGTCCCACCACATGGGACTTCATTCTGGAGTACCAAAGTACATCCATAATGGGCAGAGCCCCACAAAAGCTAACACAACAACCCACAAGGGGAAGGTTAGCTGTGTGCTTTCATAATTTGTGTTGAACTGGAGGCTAAATGATATCTGCAAAAATCACTTCCTGACAAAGTAAATGTAATTTTCAGAGCTGGGTTTCTCATGAATTCAATCTTCTCTCTGAAGCAGCTTATTATTGTTCTGTTCGCCAGTGCATGAAATCTAGCTTTTCCTCACTTCATATTTTCTTTAAAGTTATCATTCGTGGTTTTCTTTTGTAATAATTGTATGGATTTCCTATCAGTGGTGCCAATGTTTCATTTAAAATATCGCTAAAGAGAATTCTATTCTAGATGTATCAAAATCAAACAATACAGTACTTTCCTTGCTAATCCCGTAAGTGTATCTGAGGAGGATACGTACTCACGGCACCTTCTGTGGAAGTTGCACCACTAGCATGACTTCAGTGCTAACAAGGATATTGCTTTTTGTATAATTTTAACAAAGTTAGACATATATTCCAGTACAGACTCTAAAAAGAGGCATTCATAGCATTGTGATTTTTTGGTTGGTTTTCAGTCATTCTCACTTGCAGATACATGAACCAAATTGCATTTGTTTAGCCAATTCAGCCAGGTAGGCAGTATATAAAGCTGAAAGGGGTACATTTGTAGAAAGTGACTACCTATAAACTTCATCCTGCAAATGTTTGGAACAATTTCCTACTAATTTTGATATCAACTGTTTTAACCTGTCAGAGCTTATCTCCTTTTTTGTTATTAATTTTAGGTGTTGCACACTCCACAGTTCAGGGATGGACACTGAATGATATAGATCAAGATATCATTGCCTGTTACTACTGCTAAAAGGAATTACGTGACTTGGTTCTTCTTTGTTGTGTTAAATACTTAGCCTCTGTATCTGTCAGTCAAAAATTATTTTAACACTTCCTTTGGCATGCCAGGCTGCAGCCATGGTTTCAATAGTTGCACTAGATTTTCTTAGATTCCTTCTTACTTCTAAGCCCATACCAACACAGTTTCTTTTACAAATAGAATTAAAAATTACAACTATTGTAAGAAATTCTGGCTATGTCGTTCAAAAATATTCACATTGTTTACTAAATAAATACTTCAGAGGAAAGTATGAAAAAATATTTCTTAGTGACTTTTAGAAACCTCTGATATTAGATAGCTGTAGGAGTTCTGCAGTGTAAGGATGCCCAGAGTCCACCGCCCAATGTTGGCCTGAGACACAAATTTGGATTTCTACTGTCTCACAGATTTTCTATTTTAACTTAGCCAAGTCACACAAACCCAAGCCTCCAAAGGTTATCCAGACACTATACATAACTTTGAGGTTATCTACCTAAACAGTTTTATGAATCTGTAGCCATTTTTTAACCTCTAAAATGTAGACAGTATATATCCTTGCCTGATACGGACAGTTAGCTAATAAATGTTTTAAGGATCATCAAGTCCTCTGTAAAAAGCACCAATGATTGATAGGATGAAAAGTTACCTAGGTGTTTAAAGCACCTCATTTGAAGAATTTTTATTCTAACTTGAGGGCAAATTCATTTCTTGAATAAAGCAGTACCACTGTTATTAACCTCACTGAACTACAAGTCTTGGCCAAAAAAAAGTCTTTCCTACCACTGCTTTAATTCAAATTATTCATGTCTAAAGAAAGCCAAATTAGTAGGAAATGTGAATTCAGTCCCATAAAGCAACTTCAGAGATAATGAGCACCTGCATCCTCACTGCAGAAAATTTTATAAGAGGAGCCCTTTATTGCCTAGCTCACAGTTTGGAGTTACTATGTATGGGCTCAGGAAATTTTGGAGGGGAACAGATTAAACATTAATTGTGATCCCTTTAAACTATCTCTCCTTTAATATACCAGTTTCTAGGGATATTGTTTCTGTGGATGGTTGAACTGTTCTTGGGTTATGATGCTTTATTTCAGATGTGAAATGGTTTAGTTCACGTATTATATTCCCTAGACATCCATTCTTTATTTATTTCTTCTTGGAGTTTTGTTGGAGTTTTAGCTTCTCTTAAGAAAATCCCATTATCTTTATAAGAACATCAGGCATACCTTTTCTTCTTTAATGCTGTTCACCTCACTGTGCCATTCTTGCAAATTGCAAAGAAATCGAGTTGTTCTAAATACAGCACTACTCAACTCACTCAACATACATTAAAGTTTTGGGTTTTCTTTTCCCTCTTCTTTACTACTGTCTTATTCTGTGGAGGCCTGCCCTTTCTGTAGTTGTTTGGCTGTCTATATTGCACACAAACAAAAACTAGAGTCTAAAGACACAACTGTTTTTAACCTTTTTGCATATGCAAGTACTATTTCCTCCAGAGACGCTGCTCATCTCATGCATAATTACAGATCTATGTTTAACTAGTTCTTTATTCAATGTCATACTTTATCTTGAAGGTTCATAACTTTTACCTTACATAGAAATCTGTCCTTGTTTCCACTGGGGTTTACAGCACTAGATTCCAAAAGACTGATAGTCCTGCAGCCTGCATTGAAGTTGGTCACTTACACAATCCTAAGGGCTCTGGGCTGGCATAGTATTCTGCTACCAACAAATACTGCTACTGGGATGCATGCAGAGAAACTGAACACAGGAAAGAATGAAATACCAAATTTCAGCAGTACATGAAGGGGATATTTTAATACATTTCTTTCTTTTCTTTTCCTGTACCGTAGTCACCATGAAGAAAAGGCCATTTAATGCTACTACAGTAATGTTACATCACTCTACATTTTGCAGCATTAATCTTTGACCACGCAGGCACCAGGATCCAGAGAGACACATGTGGCCCTCGCATTTGTAAAAGGGTTAGTCACATAGGACCAACAACAGCTCTGCTAAGGTAAAGATACTGCAGCCTGAAAAAGCTGAGGGGATGCTTGGCCAAATGGAATTGATGGTTTGGGAGTTTTGGTTATTTGTATTACAGATGTCCAAGAGGGAGAAATCAAGCAAGCAAACTAGTCCATTCTGCACATTATTATGAATATTTTCAGCAGGATTGTTGTTTCCTTCTCCCTTCTCTCCTTTTCTAATCTAAGCAGCACATAGGAAATATCTTTTGAAATGGGCTGGATTTCCTTCTCTTGCTGCTGAAACAGTTACTAGTGCATGTAGGTCTTGGCTTAGAATTTTGACAAACTAAGTATACAAGCCCCGATCAAAAAATCATTTCAGACTCTCTTGTTCTCCTGGAACAAAATTTTGCTGAGGGGCAGAACTGTCATAACTCAAATAACAACCTTCCCCCAGGACCCAAATCGGTCATCATCAAACACGCAGACCTCACATGAAGGTGCAGAGGAGTAACTCATTGCATCTTCCTCTCCCCTCTAAACAGGGGTGACAGAGCAAGAGCCAACATGAGGACACACTGTCCCCAAACATCCGACCTACCTCAGGACTTCCTCCAGGACTTTAGGTATTTCTGAGTGAAATTGTATCTTTCCATTCAGAGGACATGATAGATTATCTGTTGAGAAAGAAAGCTTTTGGAACAATATCTCCCTTTTGAATTGCTTTTAATACAAGAGATAATCATTGCCTGAAGTTCTGCTATGTAGGTACAGTCACATTCTGAGGTTTACACCAGCAGCTACAAAAATATGAGAAAAATCCGATTCACATAAAGGAGACCTTCCTTCACACCAGGACAGTTCCATATTCCAGACAGTTTTCACCATACTCTGATCACATCATTAATCATAAAGGCCCCATAGCCAACAAAATATCCTCCTCTTTGGGAAGAACAAAACAATACTGAAAGTTCAATAGAAATAACAGCATGAATAATAATAGCAGGTGATTATATCTGCTGTGGTATGAAGAAGGTACTCAAAATATTGCATCAGAAGTCGCTTGATCAATGACTGGAGCAGAAGGATAAATGAGTTTATCAGCGAAGGCCAAGCTGACTGACAGCTAGAGCAAATACCTTGACTAAAGGTGCTCAAAGTTCATTATCAGTAATGGCGGGGTCCCGCTTGGAGGCCTCAGCTAAAGGATTCCCAGTGGAACGAATGGTTAGCAACAAAGATATCTCTTCTCAGAGCTTTGTTCGAATATTGATGCTTTGAGGGTTAGGATTTAATGATGCAATATATGTTGAGGATTTGGACTGATAATTTTAACTACGCTCATTTGCTGAGTTCTTGTTAAAATCTTTTGTTAAAGTTTACACGACGTGAGTTAACTTCAAGAAGTTATCACAAGATGTCACGGTATTTCAGATAGTTTTAATGCGTTATGATGACTGTGGGAGATTTTACAGCATGAAGAGAAACATGATGTGCCAGCTTTTTATATGACTGTGGCATGTTGTCTGTGTACTTTACTGCAGTAAAAGCTCGAACTTGCATTATTCACTTGGAGATGCATTTAAACATCTTATGCAGAAATGGAGAAATATTATCCTACATCTTTTGTAAACTTTGCTTCTATTCTTACATCTCAAGTAACTCAGCTAAGATCATTTTTTGCACATAACCATATAAATCATTTTGATCTTAAACATATTGCACAAAGCAACAATCATGCAGTAAGGGTCAGTTTATTTACAAGAGTAACCCAATGAATTACAGATTGCAGAAAAAAGAACTTATTTTTTGCATTCCATTTCTAGCAGAAATGTCTAGAAGAAAAGGTATCTGGGAAAGCAATATACAGATAGTCTCCACTTCTGAACTTCAGTCTCTGAATTCCTCTACTTTCATAAACATAAATTAGCTTGCACTTGTAATCTCATTCATCAGGAAATTCTTGCAACATCTTAAACAGTTAAGCAATTTCTACTTTGTTTTTCTGTTACATATACCAATTTATACATACAAAGCCCTCCATCACACATTTTCTGTTTAATGTACAGAAAATGTCAGTAATAACTGAATATTGGCTCACATACTGCCCAGGTCTTTTAGGAAAATAAACTAACAGCAACCTGTGGAATCATGTTAGAAAGAGTTTGCAATTTTTATTGGAGCATGCAAATAACTATAATTAATTATGCTGCAAAAATGTTAAGAAGTGTTCAGAAGTAAGAAGTGTTTTTGAAAGTCATAGATCAGGAAATGTTTTGGTTTTTTATGTTTTTGTTTCTTTGTTTTTTATAAACCATGAAAATACATATAGTAATATCTCAATTAACTATATCCAAAATTACACGTAATGCAATAGAGGATAAAGATCTATTAAAACCCACTTGAAGTGATACAGACAGCCTTACATAGCTCTTTGGTGATTTAAATGGTGCCTTTCAGCATACTGCAATAAATCTGCAACTTGCCTAATGTTAATCAAAAATAAGCACTAGACCAACGATCCAATGCATTAAACATGGTATATAATTGCAGTAAAATAATAAACAGCCACAGCCTAAATAATTCTTATAGTTTGTTGACAACGCTTTTCCAGTCAACTGTCAAACACACTTTGTTTTTCCCTGAATAAAATCTTTACTATAGATTTAAGTGAATGAACAACACTTAAAACCTCATGCAGGTGACAATCTTGAGATATTTTTCTCATCATTCAACAATAACTTATTCACTTATTTCTTCATTTTATTGAACCAAGTTGCTACCAGAGCAGTTGCCAGGACACTTATGTTGTAACATTTACCTTCATGCATGGTTCTCAAAATCATTCTTTTTCCACAGAATGGAACATTGAAAATCAGATAGATTATTTCTTGAAGGGAAGGAAAATAATGTTGCTTACTGCTATTTTTCTAGGTTTGTACATATAATAAGACTCTGAAATTAGCTCCTTGGGAGGGTAAATGAAGGAAAGGGAGCCCATCCATTATCTAGCAGAAGCAATAACCCATTCTAATCCCATATTAGTATAATTTTGCCTGGATTTTTTTTTTTTTTTTTTAAGTAATAGTTTGATTCTGTTCCATTCTGGTGCAAATTATGCATCCTATGTACATTCTGAGCATGCCTTGATAACCTCAGGTTCCACTATGTGTTTAATAATTGACTATTCAATAGAGCATTGATGTGTTTTTGTCTGGAACTAATTCACCTTTGTCTGTGTATCAGCAGGAGTGTATACTGAATTACAGATACAGTCTTGAAATGTTGTAAAGGCCATATGCTTTATTCATCTCAGGTTTTTTAAACTGCATATTCACGACAGGCACTGCTTGGAAATTAATATCCTAACTTGTATATGCTAGTATATATTCAAAATGATTTATTACAGCAGTGATTCATTGAAAAGCACCTTGAACCTTTATCTGGAAAACAGCACCTCCTGTAACAGGCCTGACCTCGAAAATGGAATTACACTTCGCTGTATTTGCTGAGATATGTGTGCCATGACGTACCAACAAATAAAAACAGTAGTTACAGTATTCAAAACATCAAGTTAAAAAAAAAGGCACAGAGAAAATTGCTGTTACTCATACATATGAATATCTCTGTGAAAGGCAAAGCATTAAGCAAGTCCCCACTGTTCCATGCAGACCTGTAATCCCACAGCTGCAAACTCAAAAAAATGGTTTGTAACAAAGTGTCTACTCAAATACAGGATGTTCTGTCTCACCAAAAAGTATGCACCCTCCATCACCTCTGTTCTCTCTGACCAATGTCAATCAAGGTCAACCAGCCTTGGTAGTTATCAGCACAAAGTTACTGATTTAGGTCACACAACCCCTGCTGAATTCAGTCATAGTGTTAGGTGAGAATGAAAAATAAGAGTGAAGAAAACAACCTCTACAATTTTCAACAAGTGACATTTAATCTCAAGGAGAAAAAGCAGTAATTTTTCTCTATTGGGAAAAATTATCTCTTAGCTATACAGCGACCAAGCTGCCCTTTCATCTTTGGAAGCTGTATTTCTAAAGGTAAGCTGGTCTACAGTATGTCAGTCAAGCCAGTACCTTTAAGAGCAATACATTCACATAAAAACTATTCATGCCACTTTGTTGTAATAACTAACCTATTGGTCCTTTGGTGCCTTTGAATTTCCTCCAACTATAACCAACACCTAATGCTTCAAAAGTAAAACTTGGAACAGAATTATTGGGAATTAAGTTTCATACTATTCCTTGACAAAACTGAAATTATGTCCTAAAGTAAGACAGTTACCCTTATCCTGGTCTGCAAAATCAGTAATGTTACATACATTAGCCCATCATCCAGTTCTTAAAAGAACCCTCGTATCTCCCCCCAGACACGGTGATATACTATGGATGACTATGGACTGTAGCAAGTCTTACTGCTTTCACTTACGTATTCCACATTTGCTCATCTTGAATTTCACCTTGGCTTGCTTCTGGTCACTGGGTAGAGAAAGATGAAGAAGTAATTAGTGAATGCTTCATTGTTTTGATTCTTTCAGTCAAATTCTATCAGTCAAATCTTGCTTCTATGTAATAATTTTATCTGTTACACTAACACTAGCTTATAATATATTCAGGCTGACATATATCATGTTATATGCTACACAAACAGTAATATTTAATTTAGCAAAAGCATTTTACACAATTTCAATTACAGGATGTGCTATTGCTTTATCGTTGTTATTAGCAACTATTTATTCTTAGATAACTGCTGAGTATACTACCATTTCAAACATCTCTTGGCAAGCTTGCTGCAATTCTTGCTGTGTCTCCAGCCAGCCATCCTGCTCCTTTGTTTTTAGCCTTGTAAGGTGTTTGCTTAAAACCATAACAGACTTTCTTCCCTTACTTTGCAGTTATTTACTTTCCCGCAGAGGGTTTATGGAATGCTACAGACTACAAAGATGAAAGATTTTTTGAAAGATGAAAAGGATGTCATGAACATTTTTATCAACCAATCTATAGATGTATCTTGAGAGGCATTGTATTAAACTGGATCAAAGTTTTGCCAAGCTTATTATAGAAATCACTATCATAGTTACCCTCCAAAGCCCTTGTGTGAGAAACTGGATCACTGTTTCAAAAACCCCATTCAAAGGAGCATACTACTGTGGCAATAGCTCACACTTACAAGTTTAAGGTATACACAGTTCAATGCATTTTTTTTAAGTACATTTTAGGGGCTACTTACAGATGTCCCACTTGTACAGTTGGATAAATGACTTCTCACTTCTGTCATTAAGCCACCAACACAGAGCTGCTGTGTCCTGTTAAACAAGTGTTTTATTTCACCCACCTGTGGCTGCTGATGGGCAAAGAAATTCCTTTGCATACGTGGAAAGGGTTTAAATCTTGTCAGCTGCCAAAATGCTGGGTGAGCTGTAGCAGTAGGGGTACTCTAAGTGTGGATCCCATACAGAAAAATGACTTGGCTTGGAATTTTTAGGAATCTACATTCACTGACTTCCAATACACTTGAGATGTCTAAATTTCATTTCCCTAAGGACTACTGGTTTGATTATGCAGCTATCCCAGTATTAAACAGCTTCCTTCTTGATTGTTTGCAACTGTGTCTCATCTGGAGCCTTCAAGAGGGAAAGATGATTTGGCAAACAGTAAGTTACAAGACTTGATTCACAGTCCAGTCAAGGTGTCGGGAATCTCTCCAATCATTTTTACAGATGTTGAATGTGGCCCTGTTGTACTTAAGAATATTTCTGCTCTTTCCCACCTTTGTTGAGAATACCTTTAAGAAGTATCATTGATTCCAAGTGGTTTATTTTACTTCAAGTTTATTTAACAATAAACTTCATGTTTGTTACTTACACTACAGCCCTAATATGTTGCACTCCTTCAGCCCTATACTTGCATTGTTGTTGGGACTATACATATGTATAAGCAACAAAGATATTGCACATTAAAGCCTTAATTACATGGTCTGATCCCCCCACCCCCCGGACAACTGTTGATCATTTATAACACAGAAAGCTGTTTTTCTTCTGTTTGCAAATAACTCTGTTGTCACTGCATTTAGCAAAATGTATCTAGGGAAAATGCTTTGAATTGAAGACTCAGGGAGATAATGCAGGCTCTGCAATAGCTAGAAAATTAGTGACACTTCATGGTACGAGGGATGCTGTTTTTTAAGTGGATACTTCACCTTTTAAAGGACTCATTACAGTGTTGGCTATACACTCTACCGTTATCCAGATTTTGTCTGTCGTCACCAACAATGGAAAGCAACAACCCTGTTCTAAAGCTCTGGAGACATTTCAGCTGCTGGTGGCTTGCAAGTAGTGAAAATAAAACAGTAGTTTCTTGGTCCTGAGTAATTTTGTGCTTTTCATAGTTGGCTCTCTTGGTTCTTTGTCTGCAGTCTAAATAAGTTGTCAAATGCCCCACCCAGGGCTAAAATGAAAATGCACTCATCAAATGTGTTGGAAAGGAAGACTGCTATTAAAACATTCATATATTTAAAGAAAATTAGACCAAGATCTACTGATTATAGTTTTGTCTCTTTCTTAACATTCATATATTGTCAATTCAATGTTAGCACATCATAGGCAGCTACTCTGTTTTGCAATAATAACTAACAATGACAGTTACACAAAATTTTATGGCTCTCCTGAAGAAAAAAATATTGACATGGCAGTATGAAAAGGAAAAAAAAAAAAAACCCTTAGGTCTGCTTTTTGCATAGCTTCATATAAAATATTCTTTGCTGTAAGGGTTTATTTCACCAGTGATCTCTGCAGGAAGAACAGAGCTACAGATGAAGTTAGGCACTGCCATCAGATTTTTAATTGCTTATGTATGGACAAGCCAATTAGTGACTAGCAATAAGTCATCAGGTGCAATTGAAAGGAATATGCAATCTGGCTTTCCCTTTCTCAAGAGGCACTTATCTTCTCGTCTATTGCAGCTATAACTTGAAACTCCTCTGCAGTTGCCATCTGGTATGTAAGTGTGGATCTGGGCTTAAATGAGAAACAATAAAGATAGATGAAAGCCTTGATGTTTTGTGCTGCACAATACTGCTTTTTAGAAGAACCTCTATATTAAATTATACTGAAATCAAGATTTTGAGCATTATATTTATGCCTCATCATATCATTTTTAAGGTCGTATAAAACAGATTAAATAATCTTCTAGCCAGGTCATTAAAAACTAGACTGGTGAGGGCTGAGAGAGAAATCCCTTAACTGACAAAATGATAACAGAAATGAAGAAAGAGAGCTTTGTTTAAAAATGGGTAAAATGTGATGTTTACATTGCATTTAATGTTTATGCTTTAAGCCACAACATTGTATCTTTTAAAAAAGTATACATATATTAAAAAAAAAAATTAAATTCTTAATTAAAGCAATGTTGTGTATCAATGACCCCTGGGACTATGAGAGGGATGGCAATACTAGTAATACAGGAAAGGCACCTGATTGACATTGAGGTCTTGCAGCTGACCAACACCTGCATAACACTTTCTGCTTGTGATGAAATTGTATGGCTTTCTAACAGCACGAGCACCATCGCTGCACACACAGAGAGGATGTTCTTGTGAGGAATGATGCTGTAATGCCTACTCGAAATGCAAAAAACACACTACTGACCACGGCTGTAAGTTTCCCCTTTGTTTGTCCACAAAGATGCTGGTGTACTAACCCTAAGTTCAGTAATGAGCAGGAGAGGAGAACAAAGGGAGGTCACCTGGGAAAAAAATCTGTACCTGAAGTTTGCTCTCAGAAAATGGCAGTGAACTTGAGCATTTCAGCAAACCTATGTGGCTATGGTAGCAAGAACCGAAGTCTGGATTACCTCCATTACTTAGAGTGGGGAAAATGATGAGCCTTCATAGCAAGTCCTCTCGGATAAGCAATAGTGAATTCCACATATTATACCCATTTTTCTATGTTACAGGACTCAGTGTTACAGAAAAGCTATTTTAAAAATTACAGAGCTCCCCAAAAGATGACAGTTCTGTCTCACAACAAACCTTCAAGGTTTTGAAATTATTTTTTGTTCTGCATTGAAAGAACACAAAGTCCCCTTGGTGTCATTGTAAAAGGGAATTGCATCAGATTTCCAATTTTATGAAAACCCATGCTTTCTAGTAATAGACGTGCTTTCTTTTCTCCCTGCCCTATCTGTGCAAGTGATCAGTGAGCACCATACAGTCAAAACTTTATCAGAACAAATATGCCACCATGACACACTTCCATTTTGACCAATGATGTATTTTAACTAAAAGTAATTACATTAAAATTATTCTATTCATTACAGGCCTGTTCACTGCACTTTAAACAGAATCTTAGCGCCCAAAGCCAGGTTATTCCTCTCAGGTATACCAGTGTAAAGCTAGAAAGGTTCTGTTCCGGATAAGAAGGCAAAGGTGCAAGTTACTCTCATTGCTGGGTATAGAGATGGAAGTTTCTTTGGGATCCAGTTTCATTCTTGGTAAACAGACCTAACGCTTATGCTGTATTCTCCCTACAACCTTTTCTACTGCTGGCGTTCCTGCTCTAGCGGGATGACTCGACCTCCCAGCTACTGCTGTTCTCACGGCAGTCTCCCACCTCCTCTTCCTCAGAGGCTGCTGCCTCCCAGCACAGGGACGACTGCCGGGCCGCCTCAACACGCAGGGAGGCACCAAGTACCGGCGCTGGAGCGCTTCACGGTGAGAAGTCTTTCCTCTGCTGGTTTGCCCTTGTACCACAGTGGGTACGTTACAGCACCTTTCCTGTACAGTAACTTTGTGGTGCAGAAACGTATTAAAGTACCAGTATTTTTGGGTCAGTCCTTTTTGAGTTAGAACAGAGCCATACAAGGTAAATAGGAATGTTTTCCTTTTGATAATAGTATTATTCCAACTTTCAGCTCAGCAGAACTATTACTTATCAAACTTGCAATGATGCAGAAGCTTTATATACAGAAAAGCCAACATTTGACAAAAATGACACTGTGGTTTCCAGTACAATAATTAAAAATACCTGCCAGAAGAACTCTGCAGATTACAGAGGAAGAAAACAGTAGCATGCTAGCATTCATCAACAGATATTCCAAATCGTGTAAGAATTAAAAGGAAGGCCCCCAGTAACTTTATAAAATCCACTTAAAAGAAACACTAAGTTTCTTATATTGAAAAACTGACACTAGTTCTCTTGGACTGCATATATGTTATTGTTATTTCCGCATATGATCCTGCACAATTTTTTTTTGAGTCACTGCATTACCAAACATAACTCCAACGCTGAGATTATATCAACCAATAATACCAGCATGCTGGGAAGTTAATTTGGAGTGATAACTGGAGCATTATGAGAACACGATGAGCTAGTACAGCTTTGCTAATATTCAAAATACATGGATGCAAAATCAATGACCAAAAGCAAAAGACGAAACGAATGGAAGACAATGCCCTACCAAGATACCACTGATGCATATTAACAGAATTTTACAAGCAGTGGAGGATTAGGGAGAGAGAGAGAGAGAGAGAAACAATTAAAAAATGCATGACATTCTCTGACAAAAGAAAGAAAGAAATGAACCAAACACGAATTTTTGCATTCAGTTCACCTGTAACAACAATAAAAAAAATGCTTTGATCATCACGGAGCCTAAAACAAGTGAGAAATTTTTCTTTATCTGCCTTTCAGTGTTAGTATTTTATCTTTCAGGTAAGTCTTCCATGCAGGAGAGTAAAAAGTTTTATGATTGTTATTTGAGCCCTTTCAAGTATTTTTTTTTCTTAGCTTTCAGATAAAGCTTTGTGTGCTGCCCTGTTCTCTACCCCTGCTTATTTATCTTCTGCAGCTCCAGAGAAATATAGTACATGGCAGTCTGCTTTGCTTTGTTTCTGTACTGCATTTTAGCCTTTTGATTTCTACTGTTTGCCTCAGTAATAATGGATTTGCTAATGTTTGCCTTTAATTCTAATAGCAATCAAGTAACTGAATGATTTTCATTTACAGGAAGTTAACATTTTCTTATCCACCCTATTTGTAATATTTGATGTAATGTTCAAACTAGCTGCATTTAAGTAATTTAAAAATAAAAGCTCGAGTATTTACTTCCCAGACTAAGCTTAGTGAATGATCGCCTTGCTGTCCAAGCCAAGACTTGAAGCTAATGCTTTCCAATACCGTTATGGAGGGTAAAGGTTAATGAACATTTATCTCATGTTTCTCTTCTCCATCTCTTCCCAACTGACTTTTTTTTCAGACTTGAAATACGCATCAGTGAAGGCCAGGTGCCAAGAAGTAACAGATTATGCTGACTTGCCGTGCCACTCTTTTGGCAGCTTTTACAAGTACAAGGCCTAATTCTACAGCCCTGATGCGTGCACAACTCGTGTAAGACCCGGGGAGCTTTGCGTCTCAAGAGCTGCAGCTAATGCCAAATTTTGGTACAGCCGCCAATTCAGAGCATCTGGAGCAACTTTGGCTTGGAATTTCATACTCACGGTTTTACACCTTGATGTGGGAATTCTAAATTGTGTTTCACTTGAAAGTAACAGAATAGTAACAGAACGGTATTGTTGCTCCAAGCTCCCACTGGAACCAGGCCAGAACGGATACCCATGAAAACACACCGGTGTAATACAGAGCAGGATCTGGTCTGGTGATTACTATTGTCTTTGAGTAATTGTCAGAACATTACATGATTTTGTAGTGGTAACTTTGTCTTAATTTAATTGCTGGAAGACAGGTTTTAATTAGTTCATCTTTCATAATTGTCTTGGAACTTTCTGTGGTCGCTTGTTCATCCTTACGGTGTGGCATCTTAATGCTCCCACTCTTGCACATTTTCCTGCCTGATACTCATCTCTTCCCATGTAATCTCCTTTACATCACTGCACTTCAGGCACAATTTGCGATTCCATTGACTTCAGGAGGGGATAATGGAGAACACGATTAGGGTCAGACCTACTGCTCGGTGTGTTTACCATCAGCAAATTATTCTAGATACAACTCAGTTCTGAAAGCATTTTACTTACTGAACAATCTCTAAAAGTCTAATTAGAAATGGAAAGCTTATGTTTAAAGGCAACAAGCAAGAAATGTTTATTTTAACAAGTATGATTCAGCTTAAGAACAAAAATGGTGAAGGCCAGATCCTCAGCTAGCATAGTTCTCTCAGTTATTAGTGGAGGTGCATTAATTGTGTCAGCTCTGGTGCTTGCCCTTAGTTTTCAAGCTTGATGCACAAGATTTAATCTTTGGATTGATTTTCTTTTCTGTTTCTTTTCTTTCTTTCTTTCTTTCTTTTTTTTTTTNTTTGTAAATGAAGCACCATGCTTCCTCTTATAGGAAATCTTATTTATTGCCCAGACACGTAATAGTAATTTAAAATATACAAAGAAGAGGTTTTAATTCTAGCTATTTAGAATAAGCTTTATATGCTTAGTAAGCCTGCTCAGCAAAAATAAATGATCCATTTTGCTCTGGGATGTCAGCTTTATGTAGTTTTTAAAAATGGCCCTTTCTCCTTCAAAGGAAGTTGGGAGAATTAATGTTCCTATAATGTTGGAGATTTAGCATTAGGACGAAAGACCTGGAAACACTAATATTTATATATGCTTTAAAGCAAAGGACAAAACACTTTATATAGTTATCTGCATTTTTAAAACTTGTGCCTTGTCTGGGGAGTTTAATTTATGATTTCAGACTTCCTAAAGTTATGCCTAGAGAATATACCCTGCTGCCAGTCACAAGCCAAAGGTCCAAATGCTGAAACCATCCCTTGGCCAACCAAAGATCTGACGCAACACTGAAGGTTTATCTTTTGCATGTGCATTTCACACAGTAAAGCTTAAAATTCATTCCACGATCCTATATATTATTCTTTTTTACTGTAAAGAGGTAAGAGGAATACTTGTGCTTCCTTTTAACATGATAATAATTAGGAGTTCGGGGGTAGAGTACACAACTAACTGGTGAAATTCTGGCATCTTGAGACACGGGATTTCACATTGCTAAGAACTGAAGAGAATAATCAAATGACTTGAAACTCTCTGGACTGCCCTTTGCTAGGATCCATTTAATGCCTACTTTATGGCATCGGTCTGCGTTGCAAAACATTCGATAGCCGGTGGAGGGGAAGGAGACTCTCCGAAGCCATCCCTCAAGCCGAGAAAGCTGAGCTCCGTTATCCCAAGCCTCCGAGCAGCCGCTGGAACTCAGCAACCCTTTCCGGCCGCAAGCCGCCCCGGCCGCCCCACGGAACGCCGCCGGTCCCGCGCTGCCCGTCCTTCCGAGCGGAGGCGCCCGGCCCGCCCNGGGGCGGCGGCCGGGGCCCGCAGCAGCCGCCCCCGGGCGTTGCGGTCGGAGGCGGAGCGGGCCCGGCGCTGCGGGGGCACGGGGTGTCTGCGTCTGCGTGTGGGCTTCCCTTTCGGGGCTGCGGGTCGGTCGTGCTGCCCGCGTGGAACACCTGATAAGTATACATCCAGGACGTACATGTCTGTACGTGTTGTTTAAAAAGCGAATTAAAGCTAATAAATGCGGGTTTTTTTTTGTTTTTTTTGTTTTTTTGTTTTTTTCCTGAGACACTAGAGCGTCAGAGTTAAGACGAGGATTTCAACGGTTACATATATATGTGTGTATATATATAGTCTTTGGCTTTCACCGTGTAGCCATTCCTGTCTCCTGTACTTCAGTTGCAGAGGTTGTTTTCCCCTCCTGTGCCGCAGCTGCTGTTTGGTTTTATAAACGAGCCCTGGTGCCGGGTTATTCTAAGGCTTCAGCAGGCGCTGGGCGGTGTCGTAACCGCGGTTGTTTTCTGAGCGCTGCAGCCGTGCAGCGTGCGAGTCGTTCCGTCCTCAGGCAGCGGAATTGGCCATTTAACACTAGTTACGCTGCACAGTCCTAGCAGTAAATTAGCTTTATGCCTTTAGCTTCAGAAATGCAAATTGTAGAGTTTAGCTTAGGTACGGTGAGCTAATTAGCGCTCAGATGACCTAGAAGTATTTGTGAAAGACTTAGGGAAGCCCGGAGGTGCCGGAGGTGACACTGAGGACACAAGAGGTGACAGTCCTGTCAAAGGGGAGTTTGAACTATTTGAGGTTCTGCCTTTTTAAATATTTCATTGCAGTGGTGATTTCTAAGGTCTTAATTCATAAAATGTATGAGCAACAGCTGCTGCATTTGGCACAGCAGATGAAAGGGGCTGGGTGAAGCCGCTCGCCCCCGGCTGCCTGCCCTGTCGGTACCAGGGTGCTACTGCGCTGAAGCAGGGCTGCCTGCATCTCGAGAGCCGACTTCACAACTCTTTTTTTTCCCTGTATTGTTGGTTTAGGATAATGCACCACTCTGAAAAATGCTGTAGAAGCCTCTCTGTTCATCGAGCCTTCTGTATTTGTCTTAACAATAAGAAGAAAGAAACTAAGAAATCAGCCATTAAGCTAACAAAGTTTTATGGGGAGCTCACAACCCATAAGAAACGCATGCTGTGTCAGCCTGATGGTCTGTCCAGCCCAGTGGTTTGTCTTGGGCAACAGAGAGGAGATACAATTTAGGGAAACTAACCTGGCCACGTGCTTCCCTTGTATTCTCTGCTGCCAGCCACAGATGTTTCAGTAGGGATGTCGTATACATGCAGGTATCCTCTGCACTTTTGTCTGGTTTAAATTTTTTTTGTCGGGTTCACTGACTGCTTCCTAGATCTAATATTGCAGCAAAAAAGTTTTGCATTCAACTTGTCTTCATCACTTTGTAAAACTGAACTATATCCTCCCTCAAGCCCCTCTCCAAACCAAACAGTCCCAGAATTGCCCTTCCTGAGCTGAGACCAGAACTGCTCCCAGCAGTCAAGATGTGGGCCCATCCCATTCTTAAGAGCAAGCAAAACATTTTGGATGACAGGCAAGCCACATACATGTTTGTCTAATTTTGTTGAATTCTTTGATTGTACAAGATGAAGCAAGTAGAAATTCTAAATTGATTATCTAATGCAAAGACAACAAGCAATGGGATCTCCAATGCCTGGAAACCATTTACTTAAACAGCCTCGTTGCTATGCAAAATCCTCAATGTTACTAGGCAAATCCCTATGTTAGGGCAAGAAATGCATGTAACGTGTTAAAAGTTTGATTGCAAATAACCTTCTCACATCCCTCCACTTAGGGACACCTGGATGCTACTGAATTGGTGGTGGGGCGGGACGGGGGCGTGTGCTCCTTATTAACTGCAAGGGGTGAGCTGGGCTTGGTGCTTCTGGCAGTAACAAGCAGATGCAGTTTGAGAGGAAAATGAGAAAAGCTCTCATTCACTTAACAAACTGAGCAGTTCTGTATGTTGTAGGAGGGTTCCTTCTTGCTTCCTGCAGGTGGTCAGGTAAACCTTGAAGCACAGGCAGAGAGCCTTTAGTCAAGGTTTTCATTTTATTTTAATTCATTATTTTGGTAGAAGATATCTTCTACCAGAAGATACACTTGTAGAACCAGTGACATGCTCTTCTGTAACTCCACAAACTGTGCCGTGAGTTAGTTTCTCCTGATGTAGTAGACTGCAAACAGTTATTCCTTTTTGAAACAGGAAAGTGAGCAGTGGGGTTATAGATGTTGTTTTAATTTTGGTCTTGCTGAATGTTCTGGAAATCTTGCATCGCCCTGTGGTTGCAATATGTGATTACTTTGTCTCTGGATGTTCTGCAGTGGTGAATTTAGGGGTTCCATTAGTTTGCTACCTTTTAAAGCCAGCTTTATAAGAACAAGTTTTGGTGATCAAAGATGCTTTCTTTACTGTTTAAATATCTACCATTTGTGTGCACCTTCTGTTACTAAACTTGCTAATTTTTTTTTTTGCTAATTTTACGAAATTTCTGTTACTAAATTTGCCTTAGGTTCTGCTAAATACATTTTGCTAATTGTAAGAAAACTGCAGAACAAGTTAACAGGAAAAAAAAAATCCCTCTGGCTTTGCAAGGGGAACTATTGAAGTTTTGTAAGAGTTTGTTCTGACAGACAAGGCAGTGCTTTGACTAAATCAGCTGTTTGTTCACATAAATTAGTCATTGCAGATCACGGTTCTGCATGTATCCTCTTTTCTGGAAATTAATATATTATTCCTTGTGGATGATTGAATCATATATGCAAATAGAAGGGTGACTGTTGGTTGCATAAAATAACATACAACCTCTGTAGAAGAGGAAAAACAAAACTTATAGGTTAATGTGGTAAGGACACCAGGAATAGAAAAACAGTTGAGTGTTAGGTATTGAGAGATCATTAGGGACTGTTGGACAAGTAATTACAAAGATCACACCGCAGTGAGTACAAGAAGATGCCTGGATCTGGTCGCAGTCTCTGGAGCTTGTTGAAACACTGCTTAAAGGACGTACTGCTGTTTCGCAGTGCATGCTGAGATCCTGAGCTACCCAGCAAGAGCTGGATGTACGTAGTGTGTAAAGCTGGTCTCTTTTTACTTTTCTGTGGAGTTGTGGGCTAGTGTCGCACCCTGGGGTTTTTCAAGTGACTGTAGAACCAGGTGCAACTGCTACAGAGCTACGCGTCTAAGCGTTCCTGAGTATTGTACGGGCAGTTGCAATGAAATGCCATTAAAAAAAAAAAAAGTTAACTGGGCAGTATTCCCAGAGAATGTAGAGAAAGAATGTAATAGCAATATGCAGTGGCTTGTCCTTACAAACTTTTACTGTTTTAAAAAAGATAATAGATGCATCTGACAAGCGAAACATACGTCGTAAATGCATGTCTCTGCCTCTTAACAATACGTGAGTTAGCTGTTGATGTGCATGAATGTTTTTTTTACTTCTATATTTCTGTTCAGGCAATAGGCACCTGTGACCATGATTATTTGCAGGATGAGGGTCCAAATTAGGAATACTGAGAAGAATGGGAACTACAGAAAACTGTTATGGGAGCATGTTACAAACATCTGAGGCTAGACTGGGAGGACCAAATGCTGGCAGAGTGTATTCATGGTTATAAACCCACAACAACTCACANNACAACCACACCGAAGCTAAAAAAAAAAAAAAAAGGGGGGGGGGGGGGGAAGGACGGGACACAATTTCTCTATTAGCCCCCCAGGCATTTAGAATTTGGGCCACAGACACGCTGCAGTTTTCTCTGAGGTTTCTTGTCCATGGATAGCTTTTGGGCCGCTACCGTTACTGCTTGGACAGATTTATTTATTTTTTGTTAATGTTGTGGTTGAAAAAGAAAGGATTGTGAATGGAAATTTAGATACAGAACTAGTTTTTCTGTGGAAGGAAAAAAGTATTCAAAGGACCGAATAAGTGTAAAACATACTTAAGTTGATTTCAGAGATGCAACTGCAGTTAAAAAAAACTCTTAAGATTTACACTTTCAAACTGAGATACTTGCTAAAACCTGAGCTAAAAAAGGTTTAGCAATTATAAACTTTTTTTTTTTAAAAAAAAAGGCAATATGAAAAGGTCTTGTTGGCTCTTCTGTGAATGAGTGTTTCCCCACTGATAGAGCCTGAAATAAAGAAATTGCAAGGAGTCACACTGTGATGTGAAGGATTCTAATCTCAGGAGAGGAAGAGACAATTTGGCAGAGGCTGCTTTCTCTATTAGCCCCCCAGGCATTTGGAATTTGGGCCACAGACACGCTGCAGTTTTCTCTGAGGTTTCTTGTCCTTGAATAGCTTTTCAGTCACTACCATTTGCTGAGGAAAATACTGCTTGGACAAAGAAGAAGGAAAAATGGTGAATACCCCCAAATTAACCATATCTTAAGCAAAAGAGCCCTATGCACTACTAAATACAATATTTGATGTGCTTTGGGCCCTTTTCACAGATATGTGGAAGAGAGGGAAAAAAAACAAAGCTATTTTTTTTGTAAGATTGTATAAGCTGTTGCTCTGGTGAAGCCTGCAACAAGCTTGGAGTTGGTTGTTTTGTGTTTTTTGTTTTTTGTTTTTTGTTTTTTTTTTGAAGTTGATAGGAGAACTGTGATGAGACTTGCGTTTTCTAACTAAAAGTCTGGCTTTAAAAAAAAAAGGAAGGGGCAACTTCATCCTTCTGATATGCTGAATATGTTAGAAAAACATGTATCCTATCATGTACTTTGTTAATGACTCTACAGTGAAAGTCATGAAAGACTTCATGAAATGAAGAAAGAAATGAAGTGCACCTGAGTCACTGGAATTTAACAATAATATGATCCATCATGTGGCCCTGAAAAAGCCATTTTAGAGGATTAGTGTGTCATATTAGGCTATGCATAATATTTATAGCCACCTTATAAAATTCTTCTTGGCTGGAGTGAGTAACTTTTTGATGAGCAAGTAAAATATCACCCTATATTATACATTTTTCATTTTTTCTCTTACCCAGACATTTATGTTATGTTCATTATTAAAGCGGAAGGTGGGGATATACAGGTAACTATGTCACTGCTGTGGAGGATTGCTTTTAGTGAAAGCACATGCTGGGAATGTAGTGACTGGAGTAACTTTTGTTATAGCAACGGCTCCTGTTAGGAACAGCATGAGAAAAGCTCTGGTATCTGATCCTATTTTTAACGGCTATTTGTGTACTACGGTTTACTATGATTTGGGTCAGCTAGTAAAATGTACTGTTATCTTCTGACTTTGAGAATGTCTTGCAACCATAACATCCTTGACATCACCTCGTGTTCAGCTGGGCTCAGCGCAGCTACGTAATTTCTGAGGTAATGAGGTGGCCCAGTGAAAGAAGGGATGTGCGCAGCTTTGAACTTGTTCAAATCTAAATTTTACATAAACTAGTCTAGATTTACCCTCATGGGAGGAGATAACACTCTTATCCTGTGCTAGAATTTGGTTTCTTTCTGCTCTTTGTAGAAATCTTACCTCAAGGGTGAGTCTGCATCGCAGTGTGCACGTATCGGTGTCTTGTCCTCCAGTTTACTAATTTAACAGCTCATGAATCAGACTGCACTGCTCAGCACTCTATTGTGCTCCTGATAATTAATCAGATATGGCTCTAATTACTGACTTTCAGCAGAATTTAACTGTGGTCATCTGTAACGTCACCTATTATTGATGTATTATAGGAATATAAGCCACAGAAAAAGAACTTGCAGGAACTTTCTAATGAAAACTATAATGTTTTTTTCAATCATATAACTTTACTGTATTGCTTAAGTGTGGCTTCCTCATTTGAAAGGATCTGCTCTTTTATGTATAGCTGCATGGAAGCTTTCTAAACTGCAGACAGTGTCACTAGCACGTGAGGGAACTGCCACTGAGAAGACACCTGCTGGGCCAAGGCTAGGGGTGCACGTTCCCAGCGCAGAGTGTGCGCAGCCCGGATTCAGAAGGGCTTGTCAGAAGGAGCCAACCCAGCTGTTGCTGGAAGTGTGAACCTGTTACTGCATCTTGTCCTCAAACCTTATTCTTTAGGTCATCCCTTCTGTCATGCAAAACAAAAGCTATAATGTTCTGAAGCAGCAAACCTTCACGCTGTCTGTTCAGAGATGTGCTTTCTCTTGTTTCCGTTATTTGTGAATTTCAAAGACAGACAGCAAAGATGACAAAGATGTGTTACATTTCACTGGCCAGAAATACAACCAGAGGCAGTGTCTGTCATGTCAGGAGGGAAGCTGAACTGGCAGGAGATGTATTTACAAAATTTACTGATTTTTATGCAAAAATCAAATGTAGTTTTCTTCTTAAAACAAGAATTAACTTAAAAAAGTTAATTATTAAACTCAAATATACAAATTAGTGTACTAATTCTGCTTGATAATAGTGATCAAGCAGAAATGTTAAATGACGTGCTCCCATGGTTTCAGTCAAATGCTTCAAAATTATTTGAAAATAGAAGGTGAGGTCTTGCTTGTAGAAATAGCATAGGCAATTAAAAATGGCTTATCAGTAAGGAGAGGAAAAAAAACAACTTTTACATCTCAGGCTTGCATCTGTATGTCTTGCTTTAACAAACTTTTTCACTAATGCACTCTAAGTATTTTCTTTAGAATTCTGAAATGCAGACTTGTGGATGGCGTGTCCCCCCCGGGACTTCGTGTGGTTTCACTTCGATGCTTTGAGGCGCTCACCCAGACATGGTACCAATGCAGCAAACGCTTGAATAGCAGAGCAGGCTCTGCTAAAATCTTGCTGTCTTTAAGCAAGGCAGCAGCAAATCACTTTAATCACTTGAAGATAGTTCAAAGGTACGATAGTTATTGTGGGGAGAGATTACAAATGTAACTTTTATCTTCAATGATCACCTGCCCTTCTTCTCAAGGAACTGGAGACTCAGAACTGGTTTGCCAGGTAGTGAGTACCCAATCAGTATAAAACGTTACCATACAATTTGCTATTTCTGCTTCTGGAATAGAGGAGTCTGTCAGCTGCAGCAAGTGAAGAATTGTGGGAGGTTTGTCTCATAAAGTCCCAGCATTTAAAAATAAATAAATAAATAAAATTGATTAATACTAGCACGAGAGAGAGATCTTAAAATATTTCTTATAAAATTGATTCAGTAACAATACTGCTTTATAAACTCAGTAATGGAATGCTGGAAAGAAAATGATGTGAAACAAACCACCTGTTCTTGGAAGATTTGGTAGCATTCCTCCTGTGGAGCCTGTGCTTAATCGATGCCTAAATATACTAGGAAGGTACATGGAACTGCTGGGTAGGACAGAAAATCAGGTCCTAAAACTGCATGTGCATAACAATGCATTGTTCCTTGCAATGCATAAGGTACGTTTATGTAAAGTAGGAGCGATACCAGTACTGGAATTTTTTTTCAAAATAAATGCTACCTTTTTTGATGTTTTTCTCAGAGTTTCTTGCATTTTTGTTTTTGTATTCCTCTCAGTTTCTGGGTAGGTAGAACACTGATGCAAGAATGATTTTAAGTACAGAAGTGATTCCTTTATACAATTACCTATCCTCAGAGGATCCCTGAGACGATTGCTTAATGATTATGGAGCATTTAACTGTATGTAGCTTGTACACAAAAGCAGTAGTTTGTCACAGATGTAATGATTTATGAGGGAGAAGACATGAAGTAGATCTCTACAAATCGGGTCACTTCAGTTTTGGTATGTGTGAAGCCAGGTCCAGCCTCTGAAATAGCTGAATGTTATTTCCTCTTTCGCAGTTATGGAAGTGGAAGCACAGAGATAAGGACCTGACTTCTAGAACATGCTTAATAATTGCTCTTTCTGTATCATCACTATGTTGAAGCACTCCTAAAATTTGGTTACCAAGGGAGTCCCTGAGAGAAAGTTTGCTTTCTTGGTTGCAGCCCTCTTTTAGATGGCGCGCTCTGTCCTTTCTTCCCCTCCCAATCTCCAAGTGTTGTGCCTTTTCCATAATTCTCCTACTGTTAGAGGTCAGGATACATATTTGATTTAATTGGAATTTCTTTTTACAGCCTTGCAATGGAACTGGAACAGTTGAATTACCCATGCACAACTTCCTCAAAAGTACTTCGTATTTCAGCTAGACTTGGGAGCAGCAAAAGGAGCAAGCACTTCTGTTTTATGGGGCACTATTAATGGAAGATGCATTATGTAGGGACAATTGCTAGGGAACAAATTAATCCGAGATTATTCATTTATGTACATTATTGATGTTACACCTGGGTGTAACAGCTTTTTGCAAACACATATAGCAACTAATAGGTGCAAATTGGTATTAGCATGTTGAAGCTGATGCAGGCTTTTACTCGCTAACTACTGCTTCCTTGGTCTGAAGGCCATTTGGCAAGGGAAGACAACTTATCCAAGTATTCAGGACTGGCTTAATGGCTTGCTTTTATGGAACACATGAAACAGAAATATTCCCCTGGCACAATGTGTGTGCACTAGGTAAATGCCTGATAACAGCACGGTCACCTACTTGTTTGTAGCTTGTATTCAGCTGGTGAAATTAGTTAAGGGCAATCTGCTTTGTGTGTGTAGGTAAAATGCATATGACTTTGATTTGGATGTTTGTAACTGTAGGAACACTGGGATGCTGTAGCACTTAGTGCAGCTGCCATTAGATCACGTGAGGGGAACAGGTCAGGAGAACGTTAAGGTGTTTAAAGTTTTCTGCTCTGATTTCCCAAGGGAGCCTAGCTGAAAAATCAGTTAACTCTTTTTTTTTTTTTTTTTTTTTTTTTTTTTGGGGGGGGGGGGGGGTTGGTTTTGTTTNGGGGGGGGGTGTTAATGATTTTAAATCCTTAGTTAATACACTACTTGTGCCTTATCTACTCCTGATGAAAGATGTTTTAGTTTCATTAGTCTGTAGCAAATAGTCAGACCTCTGTCTGTAGGGAGAAATCTCATCTGCCTTTGGCATGAATCACATGTTGCTAGCTATAGGGAAGCCAGAAAATGTACTGGGGATTCTACTAAAAAGAATAAATGGAGGAAAAGGGAAATGGCATAACTTTTTCTTCACTTTTTTTTTTTTAACGATGTGCTGTACTTAATTTTGCTTGGGGAACTGATATCTTAAAATATACTCAGGGAATACTCAGAATCAAAATAAAGTGTTCACTCCAGCTGGAGTCCTTTTCCAGGAATCTTGCTTCTCAATCTAAAAGAAGAAAGGCATCCAAAATACTTCCCTGGGGATGCAGCTTTCCACTCTTTCCAGCTTGAGGTGATCCAAGCCTGATGGTCTTCCAAGCAACATAGAAAGGTTTACCTATTTAGAACAGGAAAGGGAGCCCTCTCTCTTGAAAACTTGGAAGTGTTCTTTGAAACCTTAAAAGCTGCACTGTACCTGTTGAGTAAATTTAGGATACAATACATAGAGATACTAGGAATAAAAATGCTGCTGGTTTGATTTTTATTTATATTTCTATTTATCTATTTTGTATACATGGTGTGAGTGTATGTAAATATCTTCTGGAATGCCTCTTTACTGCATGTTTAGTATATTTTTGGTTTGATCTTTTTCCTTTTCTTTTTTTTTTTTTAATTTCCATCAGCAGTACTGTCTGGTTATCGTTGAGAATTACAGGTTGAAGTCCTTCCCTAGAGGTGTAAGTGAGTAAGAGCTGCAATCAAACCATCCAAGGCATCTTTTTCAGGTGAGAAATAGATAAACGTATAGAATTAAAAGCTTCTTTTAAAAAATAAAATAAAATTCAGTTTATAACTTTCAGTGTGGCAAAGGAAGCATAAGGTACATTTCAACAGAACAGAAAAGAGGATACCAGAGCCCTTTCTAGAGCTGCTGTTGATATATGTAACTGGGAAGAAGGGGTATGTGTTGTCCCCCCGAACACATGAGACTGAGGGGTGCAGTCTGATACTGCTTGCGATCTGGATGAAGCTGTATGAATATTATTGATTTTTAGGTTCTCATGCAACACTGTCCAAGCCTGTCTGCAGGGCTGGGTGCTGAGCAACGTCATTACAGTTTTTACTGTAAAAAGTTTCTGCTTCCAGGAAGTTCTTAGTCTAGAACTAATTGATTTCTTAGTTAGAGTTCAGCATTGACTAATCTGAGGCAACACAATTCATCCAGCAAAAAGCTGGGACTGTAGGAGAACACTGAAATGTTCTAGTAACAACTTGTTTTTCAGTTAATCAGATAACTATTTTTTTAACCTGTTTCAAGGCAGAAAGATGTTTCCCAATAAAATGAAGATATACTTATAGAATTGCCGATATCGAGCAAAAGAATGCTTTTGAGTTTGGCTTTATTTTTTTTTATTTTTTTTCCCTGAATAAAGAAGCTGTAAAGTTCGCGTACAACCCTTCATGTATGAATTTGTTAGTGTCTCTCCAGGGTTAGTGAACCAAAGCAGAGGCACAGATTGCTGTGAAATGTGCTTCCTACAGCCACTGCAATTGTAGACCATCAAATTGCTGCTAACTTTCAGTGGCTCTCCAGCCAGCGAGTCTCCTCACCCCCCAGTATGTCTCCCTTAGCATGATGGGAGATAAAGGGCGGGGGGGGAGGGGGGGATCTTAATGTGTATTCACTACTAGATGAAGTCGTAGTGCGTATGCTTCAAAGAATTTTCTCTATAAATAGTTTGGGAACTGCCAACATTTCACAGGTGGAAGTATTAAAACTTGTTGCTGGGTGCCCCAAATGCTGTTAAATGGTACATCCTAGTCTTCCGAGTTAAATCCTGCAGTAAATTCTGTAAATGTACTGATAGAATTTGCAACTATGGAACATCAACTTGGCTTTATTTTAGCCATTATTGCTAAATTCTTCTAAGGAAGGAAAAGGGAAAAAATATGTAAGGGAATATAAGGACTTGGAACAGTGAGAGGTGAACTCTGAGCTACAGTGCTTTAGTACACTGCAGCTAGAGAACAGAATTGTGCTAGACAGGGCATGGAATCCGTACCGGTTTTGGTCTGTTTAGGCCCAGGACTGGGTTCTGATGTTTGGGATGCAAGAGGCTTCTGTGCTATGGTGTGTGTATGATATAGGGGTGTGAGCATTGTTGAGAGAATTTCAAATGCTATGAAAAGAAGAGAGCCCATCTAAAAACCATAATCACAGAGACGTATGTAGGACACAACCGTGTGAATCGTGCCTGATATATTTTGGACCAGCTGTAAAAAGAATTATGCAAATAAGTAGCTCCAAGCACAGTGACTAACTCGAACCGATTTCCACTGCGTTTGTATTGAAGTGAGTGACGTTAATTAAAACGTATAAAGGTTGTTTTTAAGTGTAGCTGCAAGGCTCCAGTGTACCAGCATTGCTCCCCACCTGTTCTCCCTATATCCATAGCTTTTTAATGTCCCCTGTGTTTTCTTGTAAGAGCTATAGTTTCTCTTCCCTGCTGTTCCCTGTCATTGATCCACCATCACTTGCTTTGCCATCCAATGAAGAAACTAAAGAGGCAAGTGCTGGTAATGTATGAAGTATGTGCAGGCTGGCTGCCTGCCCACCAGCCGCTGCTTGCCCACCCCTAAGGAAGCCAGACCTGGAGGTTTGGGTGGTGCATGTGGGTTTTTGCCATATGCTGCACAGGCCCATTTAAGAACTTAAAAAAAAAAAA
>VXAA01001853.1:881410-892062 GCA_013399115.1 Anseranas semipalmata
AAAAAAAAAAGTGCTTTTGACAGGCTTATGGATTCTAAAGTTATTGATAGGGGGTTGACAGAAAGACAGCACAAAGAGTTGTTTTCTACCAAAAGCGAAAAAAAATTCAAAACTCTGACAGTTTTTGATAAGTGACTGTATGAATTTCTAGAAACACTTTCTAGATATTTATGTAAACAGAGAAACAGAATTTCTTGATGCTCTCCTAATTAGTATAAAAGAATGTGTGTTTCTGAGCTAATACTTTCTGTATGTTGAAAAACCGCTCTTTTGATACTTTACCAATGCTTCAGGAATACATGGTTCTGAAAACAGTGCTCCTCTTGTTTGGAGGAACAATGGGAAGACTGCTCTTTGTCAAGTTTGCCTTTTATCTTCATGTTGTTTTGTTTCTTTAGGGTGGAGTTCTAGTGCGTTGATGTCAATGAAGAGCAGGATACCTCTCATTCTTCTAGCTTGTGGCTCCTTTAACCCCATCACAAATATGCATATGCGTTTATTTGAGCTGGCTAGAGACCACCTGCACCAAACAGGTCAGTAAGGACCACACGCATGTGGTGTTCTCCTCTAGAAACGAAGACACTTGGTATAGCTAAGCTGTCACTTTACAGTTGGCTTAACTTTATTATTCTTTATTGATGATTCAGTATGAAGCTTTTGTGGCATATTCAATATAGAAATTCTAGCATTACCTCTTCCTTTGACTTACTACACTAAAAAAAAAGGTATAAGTATTCATGCAACTGAACCGAAAGTTTTATCAGCAGTTTTAGAATCGTATGCATGGAATAGGCTGAATCTTGTGAAAGATGTTTAATAGTTTTGAAACTGAAAAGAAACTTTTATGTTCAGATATCATCCTTTTATGATATGTTGTATTTTAATATAAGAAGTGTTACAGTTAGCAGTTTTGACAACTGGGTGAAACCAGAGAAAAGATGAAATGTTAATTATTCATTATCCATCTTCACTAAGAGGTACAACTTATCTCCCCCAGCAAAATAATTTCCTCAGAAAGGAGATCAGAAAAGCTAGATGTCAGCAGGCTAGAAAGTTTCAGCAACAAAGGAGAAAGCTGGGTAATAACAGGAACTTAAGCAAGAATGAGAAAAGCTATGGAGGAGCATTGTGCTCTAAGCTTGATAACTCCTTAATTCATGAGGCTTTTATCTTCTGGCTGCTAAAGCATACCTCTGGAAGAGGTTGGAAGGAAATCGTAACTTACTGGAACCTGACATGTTCCTAGGGAGGTTGCACAATAGGAACCTGAATAAAAATGAATTTGGTTGTCAAATGTGCATGGGGTTGGGCGCAGGAGGGAAGCTGGTAACCCTCTGATATAGTTGTGCAGTAAGAGCTGAAGCTACATACTCATCATATACCATGAGAATACTTTGCTTTTTCACAAGGAAGAACTACACAACTGGCTCTGAGAGCTGCCTCTGTGGTTTTCTATTGTCCTGGAACAGTAAAATGATTTTGTTGCTCCTGGAGGACTAGAAATAAAGGGTTAAGGGACTTGAATTGTCTTTTCTCAAAGTAATTTTATAACTCCTTTGGGTGCCCAGGTGTGCAAAAAGTAGAAAGGCAATGTGAGACCAAATGGTAATTCTCTTTAAGTCATGTGTTATAATCCAGTAAGTTTTTTCTTTACCTTGAAAGAAGGATTGACCTGGGAAATGAATTACGATTCTGTCTGAATTGCAGTTCATTCCCCAGGCTGTGCCAGGGTCTCTGCTACAGGGCTCCACCCTTTACAGCAATTTATTTGAAAAGTTAGTGAAAATCCTATTAAAAATGAAATTGTGAATGTCTGAAATGAAATTTGTGCCTTACATTGTGACTCTAACATCAGTCCTTTGTATGACTTGCATTTTGACTTCTTAGTTCAATGTACAGGGACTTCCTGGTGTAAGTACTTCTTACACTGAAGAAAGAGGAATTTATTTATGTCTGTGTTGCCTACAGTGTAATCGCTGCACTTTTTGAATGCTTAACCCAGTACGCATGCAGAGCAAGAATCCCCAGTTAGCTTGTGGGAGCTTTACCCATCTCAAGCAGAAGAAGCTTTATATGAAACAACTATAAATGTGGCTATTGATGAGCTGTGCAGTAGCTTGGCTGGAGCTGACTTCACAGTCAAGTTTTACTGTTACAAGTGACGTGACTACCCCGATGTGCACCCTGACTGACATCTCCAGTAATTCTGTCTGCTAGCTTTTTGCCTATCATTTCAGTTTCATGCTATCTGATCTTTTTTCCTACATCCCTGCTATAAGTGGAGAATTTTATGGAGTTTGATACTTTAAGCAGTATCTGCAATTTCATTGCCACATGTCAAGTAATTAATCCTTTTTCTGTTTTTATCAGTCAACAAATCTTGTAATGCCACCTTCTGAATACAACAGACATGTCTACATGTGACTGAGTAACTTTGTTCTCTTTATCTGAATTTTGTCTCTAGGCCTATCAGTTTGAGTCCTCACACATCCTCACACATAGCTAGAATTTTCTCAGATTCAATCCCTTGTTTTAAAATTTTCTTGAAACTTGTACCAACTGTGCCAAATGCCTCTTCATACCTAATGTCAGATGCTTTTTTTTCTTTGATGATATTTCTCAAATTTGACCATGAAGTCCAAAGTACTAGAATCAACCTGTGTAAGATGTTTAGAACCTTGTTTGCCAAGTACTGCCAGTGGAGGACACTTACAGCACCAAGTTTCCGGATAAGACCAGAAGAGATACAGGGCAAAGGAGGGTGTGTGAAAGACAAGATGTTTCTGGCTCTGACAAGACAGATGCAAGGGGGAGGTGAAGGAAAATGAGTTACTATCTTATGAAAATGTGGGGAAAATGTGAGACATCAGTTGTCAGATGCAGTTCTGGGCAATACAACTGAGAAATCCAAAGAGTAATTAGTCAGTAGCCAGTCTTGGGAATTCAGAAGCTTATGCTGTTCAAGGGCTGCACCTGATTAAAATGGACTGATACTGACAAAAGAAAGGGTGGGATCAGATTGTAACAGCAGCAAGTCAAATGGAAGTGTATGCATTCATGCTGTTTTCCTGCAACAATTCTGATAACCAGAATTTCAAAACGACACAAAAAAGGCTTTGATCTTAGTGTTTGTGTAGTGTGTTTGGCAACACAGCTAGTTGGTCTAGGATCACTGCAATAGTTACTCATTGTCAATATTTATTGTATGTGCAGACATTAGTTAGGATTAACTGAACGTGAATTAAAGGAAACAAATCTTTAAGTTTTTGTTTGCGTTAAAAGGCTTACAGCAGTGCTTGCTTAGATAGAGCAGTACTTGGTTGATTGTACTAGGCTCTATCCTTGAAAGATGCATGGAGAGATGTATGCGTGGCTTAGCATCCAGAAGAATTAAAGCTATTTGCACACTTTGCAGAGGTGCAAATCAAAGCAGCCAAAGGATAAATCTTAAGAGATTTCAAGATATACCACATCTCTACAGAAGATGCTTCTGTTATACAAAACTCAGTTTTCTCTATCCTTATTGGTGCATACAGTTTAGCTCCTAATCTTTTCCTGAATTTAAGAAATGCTTTTATAAATGTCCTTCCATTCCGCAAGTTGTGTTGTTTTACTCTAAAACCCCGTGAAATAAGAGGTGGGTGTCCCCTGCTTGCAATAGTATTGAGGTTATGCCCTATATTTGGGTTTGGAATACTAGACATCTCTGGAGAGAACCATTGCTTCCCAGTGATATTACATGGCAAAAGGCAGCATGGATGAAAGGATTTCAGGATTCACACTGTTAATCTCACGATGCTATCCTTCTCCTTCCTTTCTGTAGGAAATATGCATTTGCATAGCGGTCGAGATACGGCTTTTTTTTTTTTTTTTTTCCTGACAAAGCCAATGAACTCTAAAAGAAGTGGTATTTTGAGGTGTTGGTATGAGATGTTTATTCTAGATGTGAAGTGTGGAGATCTTACAGCATATGTTTGAGGACTGATCATTGTGCATCTCCAGGAACTCTCCTCCGGCAGAGGAGTAACCGAGGTCGCAATGTATTTGAGTGGCTGTCTGACTGCAGAGGTAAATCTGCATCTTCAGGCCCTGTAGTTCACTCAGCCAGGTGGATATGATTTATGTTTGTCTGGGTACTCATATGGCATCTGTCACTACAATCTTTGCACACCTCATCTATTTCAGTGAATGCATCTTTCAAGTACTCTGGAGTGGTGAAGGTGAAGACATCCATCCTCTGAAGAGCTATCACAAAAGATTGTCCATTACTGTTCTGATGTCTTTCTTGTTTACTTTGACTTTCAATACAACGGCTGCTAAATTGTTTACCCCTTTGATTTTCCTTCTGTTGAATTCTGCTCACAGAAGGTGACTGAACATAAAGTAAAAAGTCTTGCCTATTTTCTTTTCCTTTTTCATGCTTGACAATCTCTACATACATGTCATGGGAAGGTAAGCATAGGACGGTATCCTTTTCATGTTTTATCTGTAAACAGTTTTGAACAACTCAAATATTTGGGATTTCTTGTATCCGGTTATATGGTACTTTTTGTTTTCCCACCCTTCGTGGCATCAGAAGAGTTGATTATATTCAGTAAATAAATTTAATATCTTGATGTAAATGGAACAGTTAAGAAGCCTTGTATCTGTTTTCCTAACATTAATAGGCTGAGAGTTCTGGGAGGATAACTGCTGATCTCTTGTGGGTTCAAGGCAAACCATTACTGTCACTTTGATACAGATTTTTTTTAGTGATTTTAATGTATGTGTAGTCACAGAGGGCAGATAAGAGAAATTAAATAATCCAATTAACCATATTTTGAAATGCAAGCATGGCAGTGTTTCTTTTCAGTAAAGAAATGAAAACTTATTTTAATGTAAGCTATTGTTGCACCTTGGATGGTTAAAATGTGAGACTATTGTAAATATTTTCAACACTGTTCAGTTCTGATAGCAAGTTTTGCATCATTTTGCTGCGTTTAGCTGCCACTTTTGTCACAAAGCAGGACTGACTTAGTAATCAGTGATTTTCTTTGTTTATGTATTTAATGTTGTGTATGTACTATGCAGTAAAATTCAAACTGCTTATCAGTCTCATTTTGTTCTTAGATATGTGGGTAACCTTATGCCCTTAGAATAGGATTAATGAAGCAGATAAACTGCTCATTCCCAGACAAACCTTCCAAAACCCAGACCAAAGATTTGCAATCCTGTGTCCTGCAATTGTTCACGTTATCTCTGAACATCACAGTCTCCATTGATTTCATAGTGAACTGGCTGAACCCATTTCCTAGTGAAAACTGGGAATGGTTGTAGTGTAAATTCTAAGGGAATTTACAGTACAAATAATGATGCTATTAACTTTATACAGGCAATTCCAAACCATCTTTCACAACATGAGCTGGTAAAAATGGTAGGGGATGGAATGACACAGTTTTCTACCAGGCAAGGCATTTTTAAATTGGTTGAACCTGGGAATGCGCAGGTTTTCCTGAGCTTGTCAGCTCCACGCAGCCACTCAGCTTTCCAGAGGTACCTGTAATGATCTGTGACCAAGGAGCACTGGTTCTTTCACCCACTCAGGCTGAGTCCTGCCCTTCGCGCTGGTGGGCAACACCAGTCAGATCAGTCTCTTGTCCAGTGCTGGAATGAAAACTGGGGCAGTCTCCAAGGGTCAAGGGGGAAAAGAAAATAAAAAGTTAAAGCCCAGGGAATTTGATTTGGCTCATGATTATAGACTTTGGATCCAGGACAGAAATCTTAGGTGATGAGTTAAAAGCTGTCAGCTTAAGATTTTTTTTTCCTATGCTGCAAGCTATATGATTTTTAATATCCATATCTACAGGAAGGGAAAATACAGATATTTCCAGGCTTTGAGTTGGTGTCATGTTTAAACAATGTCATAGAAGCTAGCATAGACAGCGAGTCTTTTTTTTTTTCTTTTTTCTTTTTTCCTATTACAAAGTGTAAACTGGGAGAGCCAAATAGTGAGTGATAAGGAGTTTCATTGTAACCTAGCACTGAGATTGGCATTAGTCCATAATAATTTTATGTAAGCCTACATCAGTGAAACTTGTAAAGCCTTGCAGTTCTAACAGGAACATTAAAACAAGTGTGTTGGTTCATCTGCTGTTTTCGGTCATATGAAAGCATAAAGTCTTATGCATAATAAACTTAGCATGAAACATGCATCTTTTGGTGGTGTTACTTATAACTATTATATGTTGGTACTGCTTGTTTATAGTGACATGCTGTAAATCTAAACCGTTAGCTAGAAGACTTTACTTGGGGTGGTTCATTTGGTGTAACAAATCAGGCTGTATTAATGGATTGGTCTAATTCTTAAGTGTAAAAATGCAAAAGAGGCCTAATGTTTTGCAGGCAGTGTTCAGCAGGGAGTAAAGTTTCCAGAAACTGTTTCTGTTAAAACAGTACTGTCTCATAGTACTTACTTAATAGCATTTTGGAAAAGGAATGATTTAAAACAATGCTAAAGCACAAAGTCCTATTGCAGCCTGCTCTGGAGATGACAGAAGGGAGAACAGTGAGGTCATTCCTGCTCACTGGGTAGGATAACAACATAAATCTGCAGAGATTCCCAGTCTGTCTTGGATTTTCCTATGACACTGAGAGGGAGGTGGATAATGACATAGTTTTGTAGTCCATCTTCAAAACGTGTTCACCTAAATCTGTTTAGCAGGGAAACTTTAGCCATGTAAGACCTCTTAAAAATAATAATAATAATAATTCTAATAGAGTAAAACCCTGTGTATGGGAAACAAATAACAAGTTTGCTTAAATCCAATGATAGAAAGACCAAAAGTCCTTTAAAGATTAGAAGAAAAACATAAATGTATACAACATAAATATCTGAAGTCTTTACAAGCTCCTACTTTAAAGCAACAGGGGGAAAAAAAATCTATGGAGGTATCTAGACCCCAAAGAACTAAGCTTATTGAATGCTAGAAGAAGAAACAAATTCTTCTCATCTAGCCTGTTATTTGTAGTTAGCTGTGTTTTTTTTTTAAAAATGAAGTTTTAAAAATAGTTTTTAATTATTAACCATCAGGACAAGCAATAACAACAGACTTCATGATGACAACAAGTAGCATTCCAAAGAAGTAGAATGTGAAGGTAATTCTGAAGCAAGGAAGGCTTGAAACTACCTGTAATAATTTATGGGGCAAGGAAGAAAATATCAGGAAAATTAAAATTAATAAAAAGATGGAATATATAATTTCCTCTTTGTGTGCCTGCTAAGATTGAAGGATGTGTTTGAACACGTGAACTTTTGAGTTACAGAAGAGGACGCAAGTTGTTTAGAGCCAGTAATAAAATATTCTCCTGTATTTTGAGCCATAAAGTTGTATTTTAGGTTGTAGCTTTTCATGTGCGCTGTGGTTTCATAGTGCTGGGTTACCCAGTGGTTGTGAATCACCTCAAACTGTTGTAGCGTTTGATTTTCAGTATCTTAAGTGTTAGCAACCTTGCTTTTCTCTTTCAGTTACTTTCATTTCTACTTTAAAAAAGGCTGATATGGCATCAGAAGCTCTCATCTCATCCAGTTCTAGGCCAAACTTCAGACTGAAGTGTTTACAACTCTCAAGGATACGGCAGAGTTAACTCATTCGTGGCTAGCATGACCACACAATTTTAATTTTTACAATTAATACATCTGTTTGAAATATAATGGAACAATTTGTAGAAACTGACCAGTAAGGAACTGAAATGTAGAAGAGAAAGTTCTTGCATAAGAAAAAACCCTTAATGAGGGTAACATTAATGAATTCATGCTGTAATTGTTTTCCCAGTGAACTGCGAATTTATGATAGTGTTGTATCTTATCCAAGTATGAGAATAGTTGTTGTTCATATGTCAAGTGGAAATATTTCAGGTCAAGAGATGGACTTAATTATATACACATCTTTGCATCTTCCTGGGAAATCTTATCTTGCTCTATTGACCACTTTGCCTGTACTGAGAATGTTTTTAAAACAGGATACATTGGGCTGACATTTTCACAGGAGATAGGCCTGTAAGTCCTATTGAAATTTAATGCTCTATTTTTAAATTTCAACTCCCTTAAGTACTCTTGAAAATTTTACCCCTATTATATCAAAATAAATGTTACATTACTAAATTGTCACTTAAAATTATTAAATTGTCATGGACTAATATCAGAAATTGAGTCCAAGGCTATCATTTTAATTACAAAGCACTAGAGGGAACTTGCTGCATTCTGTTAGTTTCTTTGTTGAAACAATTGAATTAAAAAAAAAAAAACAAAAAACTTCAGTATCATATTTGTCATAGTTATTTAAAATGCATATGTTACACTAGAAATTTTGTTTCATTTCTGTTTGTTTGAAACACCTTTGCTCTCAGTTTGAGGGATGCAACTCATATCAGTGCTTTATTTTATTATCTCAGACTTATTAAAATGAGAATTACCTTTTTGTCTAGTTTTGTTTCCTGATATGAAGCCAGAACTGCAAATTCTAACAAAAAGAATTCATATTAATGTCTACATTTCAAGAGTAGAAAAATATGGGCATATTTTTCAAAGTTAATTAACATGATCAGACAGATAAAAGGGGTGTTTAATGGCAGCTCAGTTGATGTTTGGACCATTGTGTTGTAAGTCTAATTTTAGACTCCACTGGCCCATCTTTGTTCTTGACTCATCTTGTTTGTCTGACTTGCGTTAATCACAGCAACAATCATATGCTATAATTCTGCTTTTAGCACAATGAAAAGCACAATGATTTTGATAAATATTAAGCATCAGACACTTAAAAACTAAGCAGTGGTCAGTTAAGTCATCCATTATTCTGGCTGTCTAAAAGTTGTACTGATATAATTATTGGAATATAAAATTTAATTATATCCAACAATATTGATAGTTTGCATCATAAATTATAAACATCTGTACTTGCTTGAAAATTGCATGTTTATCCAGTTTGTGGTGGTGGTTTTTTTTTTTTTTTTTTTTTTTTTTTGAATCATCTAATGGGATAAACATATTGATTGTACTTGTAAGCCATTTAGAGGAACAGAAAGGTTGTTTTTCATTTTTTTTAAATTGCTGTTTTCTAATTAAAAATATTATCTAGATAAAAATATTACCAGGTTGTTCATGGCTTCCTGTAACTTTGAAGTTAACCATGCTTTAGGAGGAGGTTGGGCTAGGCAAGCTCCTGATATTCCATCCACCCTAAATTTCCAAGATTCTATGAAGATGACTATTCTCTTTTTCCTTCTGAAAGGAAGATACCGAGTGATTGAAGGCATAATGTCTCCTGTCAATGATGACTACAGAAAGAAAGGCTTGGTTTTGGCAAGGCACCGGATAGCAATGGCGAAGTTAGCACTGGAGACATCTGACTGGATTCGAGTTGATCCATGGGAGAGTGAGCAGGAGACATGGACAGAGACAGTAAAAGTGTTAAGGTAATTACATTGCTTTTTCTTTCTTTATGAAGTTGCTGACTGCCAGAAATCTGTCAGGCTGCCAGATCAGTGCACAGAACTCACGTATGTAAAGCACCCAGGCAAAGCAGAATATGTCTGTTTGTGGCATCTCCGCCTATGACATAAAGTATTAGATCTGTGATGATGAAAATTCATGTCACTTTCCTTCAGAAAGGCTGCCTAATCAGTATTTCCCCATCTGGAGTCTTTCATTTCCCAGTGCAAAGCAGATAGCTTTACTCGGAGCTCTGCAGTAGTACTGCACTCCATGGTACTGCACTTGTGCCGTGTGAGTCATCAGCTGCCACGTGGAAAGCCTCTTTGACAACAATGGGTCCTGCAAAGCTGGAGTCATTGAAGGAGTTCTGCAGCAAAGTTCTTGGCTCTCTTGTTCTCTAGTTTTTAAGTCTTTAAGTAGGTAATAGAGAGATCTTAATCAGAAACTAAGTGAGTTTACAAACAGATCTATTCTTCAGGAGCGTCCTTATTCTAGATTAGTTATATTGGCAGTATTATGCCTGCAGGTTCATCTGTTCCTGGAAAAGTCTTTTTGTATTAACTCTAATGGCAAGTTTAACCCAAGCCCATAATTGCTGATGTTCTCTTCAAAATCACTGAGTTTGCCATTACTGTGCTAGAAAGAAAAATAAAACAATTTGTCCCAAACCTGCCTTGAAATGTTCCTTTTCCCCATCTGCTTGGTGTTATTAACAAATGCCTTACAGTGCAAGATGTAAGAACACAAACTTCCAGTGCTGACCGCCTTCTGGAAACATAGGTACTACAAAAGTCTACAGGTACAGTTAAAGTAAAAGACTTTTTATGAATGTCTTTCAAAAAGGCAGGTGTGCTGTAAGAAGTACACTAAGTTCCTTAGTTCTGCCCACACTTCTAACTGGAAACAGTTTGTATAGCTTAAGGTTTCAGCATGTGCCTTCCAGGAGCTGCCCAGAAAGCTCTCAGGGCTCTAGGTGAAAGCTGTTAAAAAAACGGACCCGTTACTTCACAGAAGCATGCATAAGAATACCTCTCATACTTGCAAAACATCTAGTGCAGCATACAAAACAACTAGTGCAGCCCTTTAGTTCTGCTTCTCTTTGCTTCTCTGGGTGAACATAAACATGCAGTTGCTCCTTTCCACCTTCCCTCTAGCCAGCAGAATAGGAGTAAAGGGGGGGGGG
>VXAA01001853.1:892076-962767 GCA_013399115.1 Anseranas semipalmata
CGCCGGCAGCGACGGCCGTCACACCCTGCTGGCCCGTCTTTGGAGAAAACTCTGTTCTTTTGCCTAATCACAGCGGTAAGTGGTATGCTCGGGTGTGAGAAATCGCCAAAAGTTCTGTCCTGCAGCATTAGCTGGGTATGGGATTTCTCTCCCAGACTTTAGTTTTGTAAAATTAAATCCTTCAGAGAAGGAGCCACAAATCTTGCAGATCAGGTGATCCTACTTACAGAGGCTTTGATCTTGCACAGCTCCACTGAATGGAGTACTACTTGCAAGATTGGGTTTGTAGATTGTAAATTTAAGATAAAAGGTACTGCATATAAAATTTAGGGTGAGAGGTACTGTAAATAAAACCTGCATGTATAACTTTTCCTCAGGAAAAATAGTATCAATGTGGCATGAGCAGCCAAACTTCCTGTCTGCCTAGAAAGTAAGTAAATTCACAAAATGTTAAAATGGATGCCAGCAAAGGACGGAAATTATTTTGAAGCATTTTTTTTTTCCAAACAATGACCTATATTAATGAGCTGAACCAGTGCCATAACTTAATGCTGAACCCTGTCCCTTGAATGAGGAAGCAGCATCCTGATGAAATGGCACAGGTAGGTGCTTTGGCTTTTACACTGTAACTGTCACATTTCAATATTAAAAAGAAGAGGTGGTTTTAGGGCGTGATCCTTACCAAGGTTCTCCCCTAGTTAAGGAACTTAGAATTGATTGCCACCTCCACTGTAAGCACCCTCAGGTAGGAAATTTTAGCACCATTAGAAAGAGACTTTGCAACTGCAAGACAAAGGCAAAAACTCTTGTACCCAGCTGTCTCTTCTTATCGGTGTTGTGAAGTGTACATCTGACTGCAGTAGAACATTGTGCCCTGAAAGGGAGTCATGAATGGCCTTTTCCTACACTACTTCTTTTATCTGAGTGTGATGAAATTGTCATATTCATCAAAATCTGTGGATTTTGCAGAAGCTCCCAAATAGTTATGACATAAAAGAATTTTAAGCAGCAGAGCTGATATCCCACTTGTGGCGATGTCATCAGTTGCCTATTACATTAAGCGCGTATGGAAACTTTGGAGGCTGTCCCAAGGCTTGCTTTTTACAATATTGTCCATAACCAAAGAACTACGTTCATTCCTCTTTGTAATGTAGATTTAATTGCAGTGCAGATAGACATTTGCCAATTCTAAATTAATTGGTGGTATGTCTTACCCAACAAGATTTGCTGAATTGTGCTTGTGATTTTAATTATATAGACACTTGAAGCTTCATACAGAGTTCAGAAAATGCTTGCTAAACTGACAGATTGGCTTGTCCTTTTTGGTATCTCTTTAAAATAACATAATCCTCCCCACCCCAGCGTTTAAAACGCCTGCTGAACAGACCTTTTGGCAGTTAGACTCTGCATTACTTGTGCTGTTAGTCCTGCAGTGAGTTCTTTGCCAAAAGTTCTTATTTTTGAATCGAGGCCCAAGAATGTCAATCCATGATGTGAAGTTAGTGTACTTGACTATACATAGCATCAGCCTGTTTACAAGAAGGCTGGATTAAAAATAGACATGTAGGAAGGCACAGGCCAAGCTACTGCTACCTACTCTCTCCTGCCATATGTCCCGCACCCCTTGTCTATACAGTTCCTTTAGCCAATTTACGAGCACAAAAAATGACTGGAGATAATTATGCAGCCTGGCTAGGTGTATATTCTTGGCACTTGTGCAACTTATTACTGTGACTCAAAGTATTTGCATGATTTGAAGAGTGCACATTTAAATCACTAAACTATAAATTCATTCCTTTGGCCAGACATTCAAAAGGTCATCTATGACTTTGTATACATTCTGAATTCAGACAGAGTTAAGGGCAAAGCTTTACCTTGTAACCCATAATCTTTGCTCTGATACAGTTGTGTAAGACCCCACAGTCACTTTGCTTATTATATATGTACTAGACAGACACAGGACACTGGCTCTTGCACTTGGCTGGGACTGTCTGCACTGTTTAACGATAAGCTTGCTCCCTGAAATGATGTCGGCTTGTGCCAATTAATACAAGCACTGCATAGGCATGGCTCGCGATGCTGCAAGCCAGGGGCTGTTCTCAACAGGCAAGGCCATGCTGATTTGAAGGAAGAGAGCTGAGGTGTATGGATCTAACATTGGCACTTGCCCTCACAATCAAAGAAGGGGCCACCACCAGTATATGGTGGGGCACCAGTGATGCAGAGCAGCAAAAGAATAAAGTAATTGAAACTTGGAAAAACTGACAAAAGGATCCTTGCATATCCTCATGGATCTGAACTCAGTTAAATTAGAAGCATAGCAGGTGTGCAAAATCTTATGAGAACTGTGTATTTTGAGTTTCTTGGGATTGAGATTATTTCAATTAAAAGGAAAAGCATAAGGTGAACACTTGGGGAACATGTTTTTGTGGAGAAGAGGATGAGAGAACAACAGTGTTTCCTGAAAACTGTTTTAAAGAGCATGCATTATAGAAACATCATTGTGTCTGAGGGTTGTATTTAATAAAGAAATTAAATGCACTGATTGAAGTGTGATTTAATGGTGTGGGGTTTTTTTGAGCAGAAACTCCACAATGTTTTAAATTTAATGTTCCTCAAAGATTTCCATGATAGTAGAATTTCAAAGAGGAATTGAAAAGCAGAATGTCATTACACAGGTTGCTCGTGGATTGTGCAAAATTTAACTACATTTCTACTAATCTTACGGCAGAAGGAATATAGTGACTTTTTTAACAAGTTTTATTTGGATCCAAAGTGCATAAAAGCAGACTGTGTTCTTGAGCCTGAAAGTGCCAGGTAATCGCTTTGTGCATCTCTGAGAGGATTATCTCACACAGAAGCCTTTATTTTAAATGCAGGCACCATTACAATGAATCACTCAGACTGCTGCAGTCCAAGAAGGAACTCATGAAAAACAAACAGCCCATAGAAGGATATACGGAGAATTCCCTTTCTTCCCAGCACTCAGGTTGGTTTGTAAGTGTAAGCATGACTTTGTTCAGCATTAAAAACAATACAATTTTACCAGAGTAGACTAATTGATGAAGAAGTTGAACACAGTAGCTGGTAAGTTTGAGGGTTGGAGCTACCTGCCAAAAACAAGGCATGCCAAATGGCAGCATGACTGCTGTGCAGTTACTTTGTAGTAATTTCCACACAGTAAGGAGATTTCCACAACTCTTCCACAATAAGGAGACATTTTGGGGTTGTATTAATTTTTGGTTTTATAAGCATCTCTTTAGCTGTCTCAGAGATGTATGCTGTGGCCCTGCTAGTTTTGGAAAGTACAGAGTATATTAATATGGAATATCAAAAAGTATAGGGATTATTTATAATTGTAAATCTTATGTTAGACGGTGGACAAAGTATATGGATGCCACACCGGTAATGCTAATACATTGGTTTTTGTTTGTTTGTTTTTTACTGCATTTCTGGGTAGAAGAGCCTCTGCTGGCATTAGAAGTATGACAGATTCTGGAAACGCTGCCTGCTTTCGGTTTCCTATTTTATCATATTCCCTAGCTCTATGATTTGTTAGGGTATTGGTGGATTTTTGATACTTTCCACCTTTCCTATAGTGTTGCAGCACTGCTTGGACATGCTTAATCCATTTAAGCCATTCATGGTTACACAAAAGTTTCCAAAGTACGGGCTGTTCTATTATTAGAGATGGTAGAGGAAAAAAAGTCTCTGGTATTTGGACTGCAGTTGAATCTTGTCTGATGGGGTTAATCATTGTTGACAAGTGACAACTCACATTTTTCTCATTACCACATTGAGAAAAATCAGTGTAAAAGTAGGTAAGACTATTTTAATTTTCCATGATGTAAAATTTCTCCTTTGGGTATTATTTTCTTTAGCTTTTTTAAGCTGTATAGCATTTTCTGTAAAAATGGACAAGAAAGGAAATGTTCGAACTAATTTTTCTTTCCCATTAAAGTTTCTTAGTTTAGAATCAATCAGTCATCAGCACAAGTTTCCCCTAAAGTCAAAAACAAAAGCTACAGCAAAAAGTGAGTGAGAAGAAGGACTGGCAAGAAATAGATCTCCCTGTCTAGGACATAGTGGCTGGATTTTTTTCTATTTGTATTCTATCTGATAGAACAATCTGTTGGTGTGAACAGGAAGAAGTCTAGCAACCTGTTGCTACTTACTTTTTCTGCCTTGAGCACTTTGTCAAACTGGATGATGATATGGGCTTGGTTATATTAAACACATGGCCCACCAAGAAGGAATGGAACAGTTTTTCCTCACTTCCTTTGTTCACTAGCATGCTATGGAACGGAGCACAGGGAAAGACCAAGTGCTACTGAAAGCTCCAGAACAGGATATAGTTCTTCCCCTTTCTCAAAAATATATGCTGGGCAGCACAAACTTTCTGACGGCAGGCGACTGTCACTCGATTTTCCCTCCCCCCTCAAAAACCTCCCCAAAAAACCAATGAGGAATCAATGAAATCTGTTGAATCAGGATTTTCTGTGAAGTTTGCAGGAAGGCTCTTCCATATAATGGAAACTTCCACAAAGAATTTAGGTTGAATTTAATGGTGTAAAATTGCCTAATATACTGTTTTTCTACTAAATGTATGCCTACTAAACTCTAAGATTCCTCTGTATGTTGCTGACTCTCATTAATTTGTTCCACATACAAAAATCAGGTCATTTTAGTATACATTGCAAATAAAAATGTTCATTAAGGACAGGCATAGACAAGTGATTGTGGTTTTATTAAACTTATTAATACTATCCAGTCAGGACCAAGATGAAAAAGCAAAGACTACTGGGTCCTTTTATTTGATTTTCAGTGTCCAAGCTCTAAGCACCAGAAACAGCTAAAACTAGCTTCTTCTCAGAGACTGGTTATTCTCGTGTACTGTGATAGCTTGTAATGCTTACAGTACCCTGAAAAAGTCTCTGGATCACCTCTGTTCTGAAAATTCTGTTGTTATGGTAGCATAAAATGTAGATAGCCTTATTGAAAAAGTTAGGTGTTAGGGCATCTTCAAATCTTCATTTGAGTGTTCAATGTTTTTACTCAAAAGTAGCATCCTGATGAGTGTAAAATATGGCTAAGCAATCCAGATAAAACCACTGTATTACAGATTGTTTTGAAAGGACTTCCAGAATTATTTATATCCAATGTTTCTTAAAAGCTCCTCTCAGTGCCTCATATGCTGTCCTAGGATTTGTTGTCCCTCCTTGATTCGCGAAGTATGGCTTCACATGCAATATTTATTTTCCTACTTACAAGAGATGGTTGATTGTCTTCATTTCCTTTTGAATTGAATTGAATTCCCTGCACTTCAAGCCTCTCAGTTGCCTTATGTGAACAGCTTTACTGTCACCTTTTTCCTGGTATAATCCAGCAACAGTCATCCTTCATTAGACCTTGCTCATTCTTAAATCCAGCTCCTTCCTTTGCGTTATTTCTCCTTTAGCTTTCCCTCTCCTTTTTCCCTGCACAACAATGCAAAAAGCTGCAACTTATTTGCCCAACGTTATTGACTGAGCTATGTTGATCAAAAGCAAGCAACAATTTCCCTGATTCAGGCATGCCATACCTGAAACACAGGCTATTGCATTTAAAAAAAAAAAAAAAAAAAAAAAAAAAAAAAGAGCACTGGAGCAGTTATTTGGGTTTTATACCATTACGGATAGTGGAAGCTGCAAATCATTACTTAGCAAAGTGCTCTTAAAGGGCCAAAGACACATTCTTCTTACTGGCATAGATCTGGGGATGTGTGGAGATGGATTTGTAAAATTGACAGCATTTTTGTAAAGTCTAAAATATTTCAATTTAGCTTCTAGTTTATTTAGGATTTTTCCTTTTTGATTTCTGCATTGGATTCATGTTAGGTTGAATGACGTGGTGTTGTCTGGAGCTTGTACTTGTGGCAAACTTGCCAGTTCAAAGGAATCTGTTGCAGCACAGTGCATGTGCATTCAGAGAAAACCCACCAGCACTACAAAAGCTCTGGTGTAACGTTAGCTCTAATACAGCTGGGACCACAGTACAGAATCTCTTTTTACTGGGGAAGTTGCTGTAAGATAAAAAGCAATCTGGCATAAAAATCAGGTAAGGTGCTGCAAAGTAGGGGGATTGGAAACAGCTGGAACATGGAACTAAGGACAGGGGACTGGAAAGGAAGAGTAGAATCTGTGAGTGGAAAGGCAAGGGGAAGGCTGGAACTAGCATGCGGAAATGGATGGGCAGAGGACAGCTTGGAAGGGATGAAGCAGAAAAGATTACCTTTATCATGAGAGAGCTTCCAGGGCTGGATGAATCCTAAGATTCTTGGTGTCTGAGATCATTCATCAGCTAATAGAAGTATGAAGGACATTCTTTTGGAGTTTCTTCCCTTGTAGCCTTGTTGCACACAGGGATCACAGACTACACCTGCAGGTACTTCTGCACTAGCTCAAGTCTCGGAGATAAGAGAACTGAAGCTCAGGGTTCCAACCTTGCTGATGTGGGTATCAGCATTAGATTTGCTGGGTGCTTTGTGGTGGAGGGGGCTGCAGAGGAAAACTTCACATTTCCACAAAATACACTAACTATAGTCTCTAAGAAAACATTTGGGAATTTCTTCTTATTTTCCTATTTTTTTCATGTTTTCCCCAGTTTTTCTGGGGAAATACAACTTGGCACCAATATGCCAAACACTCTAGAGAAAACAGAGCACTGAGAGTTCATCATTCCTGGTGGAACCACTAATGAGCATATAGAAGCATCTATTTAGCACATCATTCACCAGTTTTTCTATGAACTTCAATACAAGGTCAAGCCCAAACTGAGCAGCAAGTCAAATGAATGCTTATCCCTGTATATGGCCTCCTATCCAGTCTGATCTTTATGCTAAAATCATACTCATCTTTCTTTGCTTCTTCACCTTTTTAGCTTGCTAGAGTAGAGGAATCACTCTCCTTTAACACACTATAGATATTTGATATGCTTTGGGTGATGATGAAGTAGGTGCAGTGAGTAATATTGACCAGACACACAGAACTCAAGCTGAATTTTTCTTGCAACCTTTTGAACGAAAATTGGAGTGAAGGTAAATGATAAATATCAGATGAGATGAAAACTGTTGAGTATATATTTTTTTTTCTAGAAAACTGAGCAAGTACAGAATCTCTCATTTCTTTTTCTCTTTACAGTTCTACCAGAATTAAAGCTGCTTTGTGGGGCTGATTTTCTACAGACGTTTCAGACACCCAATCTCTGGAAGAAAGAACACGTCAAAGAAATCGTAGAGAAGTTTGGTTTAGTTTGTATAAGCCGTGCTGGCTCTGATCCTGCTCGGTATATCAGTGAATCAGAGCTTTTAACTAAATTTCAGCATAATATCTTCCTGGTGAAAGAATGGATTCAGAATGAAATCAGTGCAACACAGATACGCTATGCCTTGTGCAGAGGATTAAGCGTAAAATATCTTGTTCCAGATTCTGTCATATCCTACATTGCACACCATAATATCTACACAGAAGAAAGTGAGCGGAAGAATGAAGGTGACTTGCTTCAGCCTCTTAGGCTGCATGACAAAGCAGTAAGCCCACTAAATGACTGATGCCTGTAGTGTGTGGAGTGGACAGACATGGCACTTTTTCCATGTGAAATTCTAGAAGGATGTTTCTTGTTAATAAGGGGAAAATACATCAGCCCAAAATTTCTTAAATTCACGTGGTGTTTTAAAGTCACATTTTTGTGTGTGATAGTGCTTTATCAAACCAGCGCGCTCGGTTGAATGCATTAAAAATAGAAGAAATAAGATCTTAGCAATAAATAATAATCTTCCGTAATACTTAAAGGTCAAACATAGTACTTTTCTGAATTGTAATTCTTTAATCCTACAGGCAGTTTTAGGATGAAGATGCCTTACTGTTCTGAAGCAGCAAAATGAAACAAACCATAACTTTTCTGTATTTTTATATATATATTTAAAACACTCCTAAACATTTTTGGACCCCAAGTAACTTTTGCTTCTGAAGGGTACAAGTGGGTGTTTGGGCAGTTTGGACAAGAAATAGAATGAAGCCTTTTTTCATGCAAGCACTTAAAAATGCTTGTACCACTCATGTCGGTTTTAAGCCTCCTGATTTACAAATGAAAGACAGTTCTTGTCCCTAAATTTAAAGTGGGTTTCTTTGCTTCTCTGATCCAGAGTAAGTAATTGCAAGAGTAAGTAATCGCCAATGCCTTGGAACAGATAACATATCCAAGAGGACTGAGGGTCATTAACTCTCTTTTTCAACAGCAAAAAAGCTACTAATGTTGTTGGTCACATCATAAGGTGAGTCAAAATGTAGTTGATATTCTCCATGGATGAATTAATCTTGGTATTTTCTTGTTCCTCTGGAAGCCTAGCATTGTAAAAGGAAAAAAAAAACTTTGAAAAACAACAAAAGCAAAACGAACCCCAAGCCCTAAAAAAGCCCATTTTTCATGAGTAATACTAAAACGTGTCCAATCTTTCAGAGACCAGTGAATCAAGCTCAAATTTGTGTCATATAAAACATGTAAGTTATGCTGTCTTTTTTTTACGGGTGTGTTCACTTTTGAGTGATATGGAAAGGTAGTACCAAACAAACAAAAAAATATACTCTTCATTCTGGCTTGAATATAACAATCTGAAGTTCCATTAAGTTGTTCTTTTCAAAACTGTTACTTGGTCTAGGTACATCTGTTTGTAAAGAAAACTATTAATTTGGTGTAGTACTCTGTATTGGTGGACAAATAAAATTGAAAAGATACTGGTTTTGTACTAAAATAGAGAAGTACTGTGATAATAACAGCATGGAGCTTAAACTGTACTATTTGAAAAGATATGAGGGGAAAATATATGAAAATAGCTAAGAGGCTTTCTCGGTATTTGAGCACTAAGGCTAGCCAGACACATCCATTCTCTTGTATGTTGATTGCCTATTTTGCTGATTCAATCTAGCTCACTTTTAACAGAAGACACCTTCAAAGAATAGCAGGGAGATAACTTTTCTGTGAGCAACAGCAAGAATGGGAAGGTTGCTATAAAAGCACAGCAGTATCTTTGATTTTCTAATACTCAGGGAAGAGGAAGAAAAACAGCCAGAAAAATGACCCGAGGCTTCAGAAAGGTGTAGCTTCTTTTGCTACTTCTTAAACAGCACCGCATAATACCATGGTGTAGTAGAAGATGCGGTACTACAACAGACTTAAAACTAGCTACTGGCCCGTCTGAAAGCAAATTACTGCTATGTCTTCTCACTGAATGAGTGCTAGTGTTTGACACTTTCCGTAGGGTCACTAAAATGCAAATTTTTTTGACATAAAAGCACACATTTGACTCAGAAGGTTCTTGAACCACGAATTACTAAAATACAGGTGGAGTAATACCTCTGCACGGCTACAATCAGGGTATGGGACTGCAAGGACCTTTGGTCTAATGCACTAGAACTACGTGGATGTTATCCCTTTGACATAAGGAATGCCGCTCACATAGCATTGCTCTGTACTGGCTGAGGGTGGAAACACGGGGGCATACACAACTTTATTTTAGGCTTCTTCCTTGCAAGAGGGAAGTTCTTTCAGCGTGTACTTTAGAGAATTCGAGTCAAGCTCCTACAGTGTTTGATCTGGATAAGGCCCCCTTTCTTTCATTGGCTATACAAGGATATTAGCCTTCTGATTTCAGCATCTACAATGGCTAAGGGTGGTAAGCCTATGCATTTAGAAAGTGAATTTTAAAAGATGCAGAGGAGCAAGACCACCATCCTTAAATAATTGCTCAACCAGTTTGTAGTCTGTGGCATTGTGCAAAATTCAGTTCAGGTAGCTCAGTAAGAATAAGATACTACATTTTATCGTTGACGATCACTTTTCTAACCCTTCAGCTCCGAAACAAGGTTGTGATGAAGTGATGTATGGATGTTAAAGTACCCTACAACATACAGTATAGCTAATATTTTGGAATGCACAGTAGTTATATCTACCAAGATATAATTTAATCCTTATTTCAACTCCCTGTATGAGAAGAATCAAACTGGACAGAAGCAGTTTGCTGTGCTCCTTGTGTCTGAACTCGGATCTAGAAGTGTTCCCCTGCAAAACAAAAATATCAACACGCTTTCTGTGAAGGAGCTCCATGTGGAGCAAAGCTCCATTATAAGATGCATGGTGCACACTGATGTCAGGTGAGATGTTAAGTTGCGCTTCTTATCTCTAGTTTTCAGCAAGAAAAAGGACTGCTTACAGCAAAGTAATAGCAATCTTCAGACTTCCAAACTTGTGTTTTTACCTACATAAAAATTTATCAGCCTAATAACTCTACTACTGGATTGGAATTAAAAATCGTTCAGATCTCCAGAACTAAACTTTCAAATAGGTACACAAAGGTAAAGCACTAGTGCCTTTTATTTGAATCTCTGCTATAACGTCAAAGCCCCCTTGCTTCCTGCAGGTCATGCTAGTTATGCACCTTTATATTGCTAAGGGAGATAGATTTCTGTAACATTTCAATTAGTTACTTTCTGCTAAAATCCCAAAACTGTGGGATTTTAATATCCTTGAAGGTAAGAATTCTCTGTCTAGTCAAGCTGTATATGTTGTTTACATATGTCTTATGTTTTTTAACTCTTTAACCTCTGGAAGCACTAAATGCAAAATACAAGTCATTAGTTTCAATTTTGTCTGTTTTAAAATTGCTAATTTCTCTTATTCTTAAAACAGGAAACTGCTATGTAGCTTTTAAAAAAAAAAGGCAAAAGAAAAACAGTAGTATTAGGGAACTAAATGTGGCTGAAAAAAGCAAATGAGAAGTGAATGTCTATGAAGTGCTAGCTCTGTGTTCCAATGTTGCTTAAATTAACTGAAAGCATGCATTCAGTTCTGATGCAGCATTTACTAATGTACAGCATTAGCCACTGCTTCTTAATGCAAGATTCCACCTAACCGGCCCTTTTTGAGCCCTCAGCTGGCCAAACAGCTTCCAGTGGTAGAATTAAGGAGCTTGTGGAACAAGTTTATGCCAGACACAAATTGATTTCACTGAAGGAGTCTGTATGATCATTTCCCAAAAAGAAGGCGTAAAATAGCTGGACTATATTCAAGGAAGTAGGATGTGCTTCAAAAAAACACACAAGGTATGCGCTTGTATAGCCTTAGCTAATAACTTAAACTAAAGCCATTTGAAAAGATCCTACTTCTGAGCGGCATGAAAAATGAAGAGTTAATATGGTTAAAATGGATCTCCAGGTAATCAGTAGCCTTCCAGAAGCTATAGGGAAGATGAATGTTTCATTCCTTTTAAATCAAGTCATCGTGCTGTCATTAGAAATCACAGAGGTTCGGCCTTGTGGAAGGATTTAAAGGCAACACTTCAACAATAATCGGATTAGAAGGACTTGCATAGCTACATGGTCTAAAAAACAGATAAAAGAAACCAGAGTTCAAACTTGCCACAAAGAAAGGCAGTGAGCTGTGAGGTGCAGAATCAACACACTGTTCTGAGACTTTGATTTTGACAATTGCCCAAAGTAGGGATGCCTGCAGATTTCAATGGTTACTGGAAAATGATCAGCAATGACAATTTTGAGGAGTATCTGAAAGCACTGGGTAAGGTTCCCTTCATGTTTCTTTGATAAATAATCAATAAATGCAACCTCTCTTAGTCTTGAGATGAACCTACTTTTCCTTGTGCAGTCATAAATCATTGTGGTGAGAAATATTTTTTTCAGAGTTGCTGTATGCAAAATTGTTTGTCTTAAGCAGTGTCTACTTTTTAACATCTTGAAGCTTAAATTCACAGTGATTAAACTACATAGAAAGAGGTAAGTGGCAGATTTCAAATGTAAAACCCAACCATAATTTTAAAAAGAGTGAAAATTTCGTGCATGCTACAGAGACAATAATGTATATGATGCAACTTTGCATGTTTTCATTTGACAAAATGTGTGAAATGCTAGTATTTCTATAGAAATACTGATACCCTTATTAACTGTCAGTTACAAGCGATGTTTTTTAGGGTTCCACACAACCAGCAAATCAAGACATAAACTTATTTAAGTTAAAAGAATTAGGCTATGGACTCTTTCCTTATAAGCAAGCTGGCCTGAAAGATCGGGACATTTATTTATCTTTGTTCATTTTAGTCCTCCCAAGAGCTACAAGCCTCTCTTTGTGGTAGACTTTTCTGGATTAAAATAACTCTTTTTCTTTTTCAGATGTAAATGTTGCTGTAAGAAAAATAGCAAACTTGCTAAAACCTGACAAAGAAATCCTTCAGAATGGGGATCATATGATCATTAAAACGCTAAGCACTTTTAGAAACTACATCATGGAATTTGATGTAGGAAAGGAGTTCGAGGAGGATTTAGCTGGGGTGGATGATCGCAAATGCATGGTAAGAATTAGAACTGTAACAACTGACAAAAAAATAAAAAAGAAAGGCTATTATTAATCCAAGGCCTTGCACAGACCACATCTATAAGCCATTTTATGTGGCTATTCCTAAAAGTATTTCTGTACTTCTCAGTTTGAGATGTATGCTTAATTTTTAGCATGCCTTTACATTAAAGGAATACTAATTTAATCATGACAAAATTTTATCAATGAATGATTAGTAACTTCAATTAAATTTTATTCAGTTATGCTGGGATATTTGTTGGACTGAAGGATGTTTACTTTCAGATTTTCAGAATCTCTTAATGGACTAATGTTTTACAGTAAAAGAAATCAACTGCAGGGCCAGGTATTCTTTCGCATGTGTGTCAGTGGCCAAGCACTTAGAAACTGCTGCTTTTCTCATTCTTGTTTCTGTGCTCCTTCCTTCCTGTGTGTATTTGGTAGAGCAGATGCATTAATTAGCCTGCTGGAACAAATCTTTGCGATCAATAAGCAAACACTGAGGACTCTGCCTTATGAGCTCTTTTCGCTTGCCAGAGAGATGATGTTTTCTAACTCATGACTGATAAATACCAATTAACAGGGAAAACTTGAGAATACCGAGTTCTTTAGATGCATATGACTGGACATTTTCTTTCGTGTTAGTTCAAGAGCATGATGCCTGCAATATCCTACAGTGAAGTTGATAAGCAAAAGAAAATTATTTCAGTAGAGAGTACAGAGGAGTAATCATATAAAATGTAATTAATAAGTTTCAAGTCTTAGAAAGATACTGCCATTTACAAAATACTATTCTCTAACACTAGGGTATGTAAATTTACTGTTGCTCTGGTAGTGGCAGGAGAGGAAGGATCCTGAAGACCAGGAAAAAAAGCTAAGCAGCAAGCAAGGACCTCAGCTAATCCCTCTGTGCTCCTTGTTACAGAGAGTAGAAACATGGTAGAGAGTACAGGGTAGAATTCTAAATGTTGAATCAGAAGAAAATAGACTATTCTAGTGACTACAGCAGGTATTAGGTTCGGAGTGGAACCTAGATCACCCTGCTTCCAGGTGTTGCTTAAACATTGTATATATTGGTTGTTCAGTGCAAAATCACTCAGCCTTGGAAACAGGAGGTATCAACATCTTCTTGCCTTTTCCAAAAAAAAACAAGGTGTGGTCACGCTAACCCTAACAATTTGTTTCTTTGTTAAGAATGACAGGCACGTAACTTCACTAAAGCTTTCAGAAATCTTTGGTATCTCTTTATGACCTCCTACATCATAAGCAGATACCAACTGCAGCTCTAAAACTAAGGTCACTCTTAGTGACTGTTACCTTGTAGCAACGTATCATACTTTATAGTTCAATTTTCTGACTAAAGATTTCTTTTCTTGGTGAGACCTCAGCTTTTCCAAAGGAAAACAGTACAAGAAACTGTTTTTTGGAGCCACCTCAGTCCAAATCTGATAAACTGCAAATCTTGCCTGACATTATGGTTTAAACAATGAAATAACTCCAGTGGGCCAGAAGTATTTTTAAAGAAGGGTTGTGGAGGTGATCCAAGAGGTACTGGAGCACTCTGTGAGTGGTGTTATGAGGAAAGCCACCTTAAAAGCAAAGGTTGAATGTCATTCTAAATGTTTCATTTCCTCGTCCATAGCTTGTGAAACTGCACGCCATAAATGGCTTAATCATTAATACTCAATCTGTCTAATGGGAGAGATTATGAATCATTTATTTTTATCTATATTGTGAACTGAGCAGACCACTGGGCAAGTTCTCTGCTCACTATACAGCTGTTCTTCCAAGTAGCTCTACGCATTAGAAGTACAAAGTAACATGGATAAGACAAATTACACATTAAACAGTAGTCTATAGAGCAGAGCAATCATCAGGAGACTAGTAAAAATAACCTTAGAAATCATTCGTCCAATATGTATGGATTGTGTTTCTTTTAATGAAGAATATGTCTAAAGGGTCATCTAAGTAGAGTTAACATCAGTAAAAATAATATTAGCACAGTGAACAGGTTGGATCTTGTGTGTAATTCACTGAAATTTTGTTCACTTTTCAGTTGTAAAACGCATCTTTGAGTCTGTCAGGGTACAGTGTAATTACAATGATTCCAAATCAAGTCTGTGATAAGTAAAGGCTAAAATGTTTTGCTGATTCTAATTTTAGAAGAAAGTCGAAGGTATGGCAGTAGGGATTAATACTCCTGTGATGGTATAGACCCCCTCCTTGATTTCACTTGGAATTTTTTTCCTTATTATAGTTGGTCACTGCTGGAAACTTGTCTGAACTTGGAACAGTGAGTTAATTCAGCTGGATAAACCTTAGCAGTTCGCCTTTTTTTTTTTTTTTTTTTTTTTTTTAAACCTTTAACCATCACTTTCTTGTCTGCCACACATTTTTAGATGATTCTGTTTTCTTAAGGGATATAGGTAACATCAATTGGTGATATCAGTTTCTTTAAATTTTATTTCTCTTGCGAAGTGAAAACTTCCTGCCTTAGAACTTACAGATACATTTTCTTTGTTTTGCAAAACCAAAGATTAGGGTAGTTGAGCACACAGGAGAGAGCACTAATGACAGTGCAAGGTGCTGCCAAAGAGACAGCTGATATTCCCTGTGTTCCAAGCATTAGTGAAACTGTGTATGGAGCATGCTGCAGCACAGCCTGGTCTCTTAGGAAATGCAGACAAGACATACAGCTCCTTATGCTATCATGCTTCGCCCAGAGCTTTTCCCTAGAGATTTTATTTCCTAGGTAAAAGTTAAAGTGTTTTTCTGTTTGGCAATTTCATGAAAGATGTGTTTCTGCAAGCTTAACCATACTTGATACTTAGGGTTGTTAAAACTTTTGGCAGTTTGAACTACAAAGATAAAATGGAAGTTTGCTTACTCAGGAGCATCTTCTGTTGTTTGCAAATGTTACAAGGTGCACCTTAGAATGTGTAGAAAGAAGGCCAGAACATTAATATTGTATCACATTATTTCTCATATGATATGAAGTTTGAATCAGACCATGTACTAAAGTTTCCACTAATTTCAAGAGTTTGTTTTGGTTTTAATTAGTAACATATATTAGGTGTTAGTGTACAAAGACAGGAATTTGAAGTTATATGTATAACTATGACTTAGATATTTCCTGAACTGAGTATTTGACTCTCCTGTCTTCATTCTCAGGGAAGTTCCAAGCCCCCTCATGAAATATCTTCATTTTAAAGATAAATTCCATAGTCTGTAGTTATGATTAATTTAGCGAGCATCTTAGGTATTACACTAACCATAAAACCTTGTTTCATGCGTGTGAATTTTACTGTGGAAAAATTTTACTGTGCGCAAAAAAGGCAAGACCTTATTGCAACAACAATTAATTGATAACCACCTCGAAAAGTGTGTCCCATTCATCATCAGATAACTTTACCTCCCTTTTTTACCATCGGTAGTAAACAGTGAAGTTGAGGAGATATCTGCAATGTAAAATATGTAACAGTAAACATAAGAATGGGGCAGGATCTGACGCAAAAAAAGAAAAGTTAACTTTATGCACCTTGACAGTGTATTTGCTAGATCAAAACAGATTGAGAATTGGGTAGGTCAGCTGCAAAAACTATTTTCCTAAAAATTTTTGTCTATCTAATCCTTTTGCTGCTAAAGTCTGTGTAACTTTTTGCATTATGATTTTTCTCTGCTGCTCAGGCATTTGAATGAGACTGACTTGCTCACACTATCCAGAATGAGTCCATCTTTGACAGGGACAAATGATCTGTTTAAAAAATCTAGGAGGATTCTGTTTTCTAAATATAAAAGAGCAGAATGTCCTGGATAACTGAAAACAGTGTTAGTTGCACGAGAACTGGATATTTGACTAGACACTGGTAAACGGTTAAAACAGGAGGAATTAGAAACTGAAGGTGAGAAATCCTACATATTAACTGTTTAGTTAACAAAAACAGAATGTAAGCAGAATATAACCATGGCTAAGTCATCAACCGGGTGTTTAGTGCTCCATTATTGGAGCTAATATAACTTCTAGAGTTGAGACTTGCTGGGGTGGGGTTGGGAGATTCAGAATTCGCTCATCAGATCTATCATACCTCTTACCATGTGAAATAGCTTCCTGAAAATATATGGTCGTTTAATGGTTAGGCAGCCTCATAAGGATCGTTCATAGGCGTCTGACCTAACATTCTGTCACACAAAACAGTGTCGTATCCGAGTGAAAGGAGGTAAGGTATTTGAGAGTGATCACAGCTCTGTTTTAAATAATAAACATGCCTGATGTGAAACTGATTCTTGCCTAGTTTTTATTCAGGAAAAACCCGAGTTTTTCTGGGCATAATTTGATTTATACTGCTGCAAGGTGAGAATAAAGCCCTACTATAAAATTACATTGCTCATTAAACTTTTTTAACCATTATTTAGCCGGGGTTCCTCTATTCCACAAATGGAATTCACAGCTGTTAATGTAGTTTAGAATAGGTATTGGAATGAATGCTGTCAAAAAAGCAAGCACCAGTGATACCTGGAATTTCAGTAGCAACCCCCCACAGGATGAGAAGACTCAAAATGGATTGTGTCCTCCTAGTAAGATGCAAGATCAGCAATGTGTGTCTTTACTTGATCCCTCTGATTCAACTCCTTTGTTTCATTACCTCTTCAATGTTGTCATTTTCTTTTTAAAAAATACCTCAATTTATTGATTTGGGCTTGTAAGTATTTTCTCATATACTATACTGGAAAAAGCATTCTTCTAGAACGATTATTGATGGGAGATGTGTTTGTTATTGCCTGTATGTATATATACTAGTCTTCTCTCAAATCTACTGCTCCCTCTCTCTGGAGTAGTGTAAATTCCCCAGCTGCTTACTTGAAATAATCTGACTTTTGGGGGTTTTAATTCATAGAATCATAGAATGGCCTGCGTTGGAAGGGACCTCAAGGATCATCTAGTTCCAACCCCCCTGCCATAGGCAGGGATGCCAAATTTCAAAGGAAGTAGTTAGTAGTTTTGTGTTGATACTTCTGACCTTTTACAAACTACTCCAAGAAGGAAGAACAGGTTTCCAGTCAACCTCTCTGAGGCTCCAGAGAACAGAGTTCCACTCTTGGATCTGTCTCAGGCTCTCTAAAACTCTGGTTCATTCAGTCCCCGTGCCTCAGGAAAGAGGAGCTATTTCCCTTTTTTTTTTTTCTGTCTTGCTGCTTTTGTTGCTTTTGTGTTTTTTGTTCGTTTGTTTTTCCACATTGCATGCCCTTTTGGCATTACTGTTTATTATCTGTAAGTGATACGCTCAGCATGTTTGTGCCATGATGTCAGGTGAGATCTGTAGAACATTTTGTCATATGCATTAAAATACCATTAACTTCAAATTTCGCAGTGCTGGATTCACTTCTAATACCTGAGACTAACCATAAGCTTTGAGCTAGTTACTCACAAAACAACTGCTAACAGTCTGAAAGTGTCATGGGCAGGGAGGTTTTGGATGGGCTTAGTATTTCAGCTTTGTGTGCATCTGGAAAAGCTCAGAGGGTTATGAATGCAGAGTGTGCAATCAGAAAGAATCGGATGAAAACTTGAGAACCGAACTTACCAAATTGGATTTTGAATGACAAACCGTTAGTGTTATGTACAATTGCATCTTGCTAAATTTACACAGAGGGTAAATCAATTATACACATTAATTTAAACAGTGAATGTCTTAGAATTGATTCTGATCCTTGCACAAAGTGAATTGGATTTACTGTTTTGTACTTTTTTTCTGACATGGGATATAAGCAAGTCATCCTATTTTTGTATAGATTCTTATCTTATTTCAGTAAGAAAAAAATTACTATTCTTAAGAAATAAAACCTGATGTACTATCCAGACTGCTTATTCTACTCTTCCTCCCACATATTGTCACCTGCATAGCCTGGAGCCTGGCATATGTCTCCAGTCATTGCTTTCCCTTGTTGCTCTTAGGAGCAAGGATTCAAAATAAACAATTTGAACGTTTAAGTTCCTACCCTGCATGATAGCAACTTACTCTTTGATCTAAAAATTGTCATTACAATTCTAAGTCTGTTTGCTAGCAATGGAGATGCTGACAATCATAGAAGCAAAACACTGCTTCTAGAAGCATCTCATTTTTTGACTACAGTGAACTTTAGTAAGCTTATCAGCCAGGTACAGAGTGCCTGCATTATAACCAGCTTGTCTTTCAATAATGATCTGAGCAAGTTTGTAATGCCACAAACATATTTCAGAGTCCTATAGCTACAGATACCCATTATGTTATGTCACACGTGCCAGCCCCACAAAGAGCTGAGAAATGTGTTGTATCGTGCTGCCATCCTTTTCCTGTTAGTTAACTTTGGGAGTTCTGTTGCTGCTTGGTGTAAAGCAGGAAGGATTAAATGGGAGGATAGATTTATAGGTGCTTCTGCAGGGTTGGACTGAAGTTGGTATGGGAAGGAAAGACTGGTATAGGCTTTACCATCCTCCCTAGCTACAGGATAGCTAAATATATATAGCCTTTGTCCAACAACAGTATCTTGAGATAAAGTCCAGGAATCCTACCACTAATTTTTCTGTTGGAGAATGTTTGCTAGATGTTTTCCCATAGTACAGACATAATTAGCCCACAGATTTTCTGTTTAGAGATTTGGCTCTTTGGAAAACACCACAGTGAGCCCTTATTTTAGTTGGATCTTTGAGGCATAAAACTATGATAACTTCATATCTTCATTTTCCATACTACTAGAATAGATTCTGTTAGATTGTGGAAAGAGTGTCTGGAATGTGTGGAATGGTTATGAACAGAATAAGCAAGCAGTATGTTTCTTTCAATAGAATAAGTGATCCTAGCTAACCATAAATGTTTCTGTAGTTTGTATGTGATTTTTTTTTCAGATGGTCATGCTTCTCCTTTGTAGCTGTTTATCTTGGTCATCCTAAGCTGTTTTTATGTTGACAAGAAAAACTGGATACCTTCTTAATATTATTAAAACTTAAGTTATGAGAAGTAGTGGGATGTAGGCCATTCATATTTCTGAATTAAATTTTAAGGTCGTATAGATTTTTCAAAGGATTTATACTTTGGACCATGTATATTGAAAACATCTTATGAAAATAGCAGTCTTTCCATTTAAGTTCTTAACTATGGTAGTGACCTCATTGGAAGCCACTTATTTTTTCCAGCACACTGCCACCTTGTTCTCAAATGTGGTATCTCAGAGCCAGAACACTCAAGAATCAGGACAGTTTTAAAAAAAAAAAAAAGCCATAGTATTGGGCCACTAGGAAAGATGAAGAGTCCTTTTCCTAATGATTGCTGGTCAGTGCCTGATATATCTCCATGACTGCATCTTCCAGGATTTTTCATTCAAGGTCTGTAGTGTGGTAGTTCACACATTAACAGAGCTGTCATAGCACACATAGGGAGCAAAGAAAGTACCCAATTTACCACGACTTGCTTCAAAAGTCTGTGAAAACCATGGACGGCTGAAGTAAGGATAGACTTAAATTAGAAAGTCCACTTCGAAAATATAAGAAAATGGGGAACTGCTTTAAGCAGAGTTACAGAGTAGGCAATGTCTTTAAAGTAAGTTCACTTTTTCAGTTCTAGAATGTCTAAACTGTTATGGGTAGATATCTCGTCTAACTTGGGTTTCATTGAAAAATTACCTACGTTTTTCATTCCCTGATTTGATTTTCTACATGTTCACAGTATTCCTGGATCAGACTTTTCTTAGAACAAAACATAATCACCTAATTTCAGTTGTGGAATTGGAAGAGCAACAGAAGAATATCAGTGTGAGATCAAGTATTTTTTTGCTTGCATGTGCTCTTTTCTCAGTAGTTTATCTGTCAACATCCTGCCAGATACAGATTTGATGCTACAAAAGGAGTTGCAGGCTGGAAAGATGGCAAACTCTGAACATGTTTGTAGCCCTCCTGTTAGCAGTGTGCAGCGTGCCTCCTACACAGAAGGTCACAGGTGTAGTGACTATGACCTTTCAGTAAAAGTGCCTTCACCATTACAGTAGATTGTCTGTGATATCAACATTACTTTATTCATCAGCACTTCATTTGATGAAAATTTCCCCTGAAAACTTCTTATCAGATGTTTTTATATGACCTTGATACTTAGTTCAGATGAAAATACTTTATCTTGAGCATCTAATAAATATCTAATTGGATATATTGCCATGTTTGACCAAAAATACTAGAATACTTTCTTTGGTGTAAATTGTAAACACAATACAGGATACAGCTCAAAATGGGTTTTCCTGTATCATCTGACCTAAACAATTACTTTCCATTGTTTTGATCTTTCTTAAATCATAATTACAGTGGTAAAATGACTAATCATTCTCATAAACATAGAATTACTTGATTGAGAATGAGCACGGAGTGTGCCATCCAGTCTTAGGGCACTGCAGTCATTTGCTGCACCATAATATAGAGAACACTGGGAAGGGAAGTAGAAGAAAAATAGAACTTGTACTGCTGTGTTTCTCCCAGAGATGGGAAATCAATAACATATTTTTGATGAAAGGTGGTAGCTGCAATTCGTATTTGTAAATGCAGTGTGTCAAAAATCTGTGTAGCATCAGCAAAAAATGTTCATGGACTACTTAAAAAAAAAAAAAAAAGTTATTTTAGTTCATTCACCTGTAAAATACATGAGATATGTTCAACTGCACAGCACACAACACAAGCAAGCACATTAGGAACAGCCAACATGGGAATGAGACATTGTGCAGTGCCAGCATCAACTGTTTTTGTAATTAGACCTAACTGGGAAATGCAGAGTTTTCTGATAAATCAATTTGTTTGATGAATATTTCGGGAAATTACAAAAGTCAGTATCTCTGGCTGTGGGTCAATATGACCACTGAGAAGCTGCAAGTAATATCTACTGTAATTCTGCAAGACTTCACTGTTGTTACTGCTATTAGAGAAAATGCAAATACATAGTTGATAATTTGTTTTGGTTTTACTAAATATTTCATTTAATAAATCTACTTTGTCTCATAACTGAAAACAGTAATGAGAGTACTTTGTTTTTCATTTATTCTAGTTTTTATTTTCAGGAATACAATGTTGTTATGCACATATACTTAAATCTTCATAAATCACTAACAGATTAAATCACTAACGGAAGTATGTGAGTGGCCAAGTAATAAAAGGAAAATACCTAAGTGCACAAAAATAGTGTAAGACAACATCACTCATATAATAAAACTAAAGAAAATTTAAGTATTTTTTGTGTTCACAGGCTTCAAATATAATAATTTGATTAGTGAATTCAGCGTAATTTTTTTTTTTTTTTTTTTAAAGTAATCCATCTCTACCTAGCATCGGCCAGGCAGAAAAACCATCAGTCTTTGGGACCATTGGCAAAAGATATGACACTGGCCTCTTCCCTCTCATTCTTAATTACAGTGTTTAATCCAGTGGAGCCTCAGATCATTGCCTTGGTTTGTCATCTTCATCTCCCAGATGAGCTCCATTCTCCATCGTTATACCTCAAGAGTATATAAAAAAGTATAAAATCCAAAAAAGGTGTAATATTGTTGGTTTGAATTTTTGAGAAAATTTAAATTGAGACAAGACCCACTTTATTTATCTCCTTCCATTAACTTTCCTATGCGCCTTCAGTACTTTTTTTTATCACACTGTCCACTAATCACATTAATCACCATTTTCTGTTGAAGTTTCATACAGTTACATCTATTTCACTAAAGATGTACTAATCTTAGGTTTAAGTTTGATCAGGCACTAAGTAAGAAATAGGGTCAAGAACATAAGCAAGAAACCCTTGATCAATATTTTCCTTTAATTACTGCTTGGTGCTAGTGTTTATATAGCTCATTGAAATGATATACCAATTAATGACACGATGCATTTTTAAGTTCTTTCACGCTGTCCATTTTTCTGAAACACAAAGGAAGAGATCAGGCTGGAAGAATAAAGCTTAAAAAAAAAAAATCAGCACAGTACAGTTTTTCAAGACAGATGTTACACATGGGAGAATTCAAGCACTGCCTGGTGGGAGATTTTGATTGCCTACAGTATCTCCCCACCATTTTTTTCTTCTCTTCCAGACATTTTTTTTCTGTTGCCAGTGTACTGTGATTAGTTTAACACAAAAATTTAAGGGGACTTTCTGGAGAATGTGAAAAATGGTGGGGAAGACATAAATAGTTTATTTTCACACTTCAAATATGAACAGCATTAGCAGTTATGAACCCCAAAGATAACCTACATTTTTGGAGCTACAGTATTTCTCCCAGTCAGTAGTCACTGAACAGATACTCCATACACACAAAGAAAGGAGAGTGTATATAGCAAACGTTAAACTCTAAATCGTTGCTCTTATATACAATAAATCTTTACCAACATTTGCCCTACAATGGTATTTTTGGAATGTTATTATTTTGTTCTGACTCAAATATTTGGAAACGCTCTAAGGCAAGCATTGCTGTATGTTGGCTGTTGGTGGGTGGACTATTAGCCGCTTATACAGTAGCCATAACAATTCCAACCTCAACTAATAGTGTGTGTCTCAACAGAGATATTTGGAATTGAAGAAGTTATTGTTCTCTTTGATTTGAGTTAAAAGAGAAAACTTCTGTCTTTTGTATTATTCGAGTCTTTTATTATATCAGACTTCAGAGTTTGACCTTAAAGAAAGAAAAGATAAAAATGCTACTGATTAATCCTATTGTCATAAAGTGGTTGTTTCTGCTAACAAAGAAGAGAACTTTATATTCTTTTGCAATATATTCTGTCCTTTATAACCTTCATAGCAAAATAGCCACATACAAAAATCAGAAACTGTATGGTTTACTCACATCTCTTTAGTAGTTATATGTCTGAAAGGGAAGACAGAGGCTGACAAGTGGGAATTCTGATAAAAGAGCTTGGTTAATGGTATGTGATATTTTACTCTCTGTGGTTGTCACCAAGTCACCAAAAGCAGTGTCTAATCTTGATTGAAAAAAACAAAGTGCAAGAGCAAAAAATTGTGGTGTTTTCTGAGATGAAACAGTTTTTAAAAACCCTTAGAGGCTGAAAAAGTTAACATTTCTTTGTGTTGCTACAAACGTTTCTCTATTGCCCCCAAGTGTACTAAGCTAGTGAAGTATTATCAAGACTAATAACCTCCACAACTAACTTTGCATGTAGTAGTACTAATAAAGTTGGATCTTATTTTATCATGGTGTATTGCCTTTGAATTCACATATAAACCTATGAAATTAAACTTTACTGCTAATCTAATGATTAAGCTATGCTGAGCTAGTACTGTTACTAAGCAAAGCTGCATACAGAAACGATTTATTCCACAGTATCCCGTTCATCTATAGGCTACTGGTAGAAATAAGGTTCACTTTCTGGTACATTCATGATTCTGAGAATCATCAGAAAGTCTTAGAGATGTTAACTTGTGTTATTTGTTATCTTCCACTCTCCAACTGGACATCCATAGGTTGAAAACAGTTATGGAAGAGGATATAAACTATGACAACCACATTAACCCTCTTAAGTACAGCTTTGCCACAACGTGTTGTCCCTTCCTGCATTAGCATTTTAAACATTAAAAGGAGATAGCATTTTTTTTAATGCTACTACTAGGTTTAAATAAATCATTTTACAAGAGTGAACAGAATAATTTGTCAATGCGTTCTACAAATCAGAGAGATTTTTAGCAAGGACAAATGAGTCTGTCTTTGAGAAACCCCGTATGGTGCAAACAGACTATATGGGAGTACTGATAATGCCTTGCTTGTGATTATCTATGCTGGCAGTCTTTCTAGTGATTCATTTTCCATGCTTGTTTAGTCTAAAGCTTCCCATGGGTGGAGACTGCTGGCTGTACTCATTTTATACATGGTGGCTCTCATGGTTATCATTTAAGAATTAATTGTTTGTGACATGCACAAATTAAATAAATAGGGTTGCATAGTTCTTGCATGCTGAACTTTTCATTCCCAGAATGACAAATGTAGACTGACTTCTTTTCTTAAAAACTACACAGGATGGATGCATTAAGTTATCCTTTAATGCTAGATCAGAATTCATCTTCTCTCCATATTTGCTACTTATACAGACAGTGGCTTGAACAGTTTCACAAGGTAGACATTATTTCCATAGTTAGTCCTCAGATTCCCTTCACAAAAGCTGGTTTAAAAGCAGTCTGCTAATATTGATGTTAAACTATCCTAATGCAGCACAAATTGTCACTGCTCTTCCCTTCCCTCTTTGAAAATTTTACAGAATATTGCTCTCTGTCTTAGGGAGGAGTGAAAAGCAAACTGTCAGTAAATAGTAACAAGCTGAAGGATGTACCCTCATATGTTTCAGTAGTTTTATTAATCAAGTTCTACTGAACTACTCAGGGCAGCACAAAAGTGCTGTGCTGAATCCTGTAACACCTTATTCTTACTCTGCTGATCCTGGCTCAAGTAGTTCTCCAGCTACTGTTAGACAAAGCAGGATGCTGGCAAAGTTACCAATTTACTGCTACTTCCAAACCAGTCTGTTTGGTGATGGAAGACAGATTAAGACATGGGATTAAGACATTAATGATGATGATGGAAGACAGATTAAGACATAAAAACCATCTCAGTGTTTAACAGCCTTTCTTGTACATCCGTAGGTGCCAGTAAGTGGGTACTATGTTCAGGTAGAGCAGCTGGGCAATCCTTCTTATGGTGGAAAAAAGAAACTGAATCTCAAGTTTTCAGCTCCTTTTGCAAATACAGCGTTAGGCTGCACATCCCTTCTGCTGCTCTATTTGTCAGCAGGGAGAAAGGAGTGCACTCTTACACAATGATTTTTGTGTTTTTTTCTCTTACAGTTAACAGTTTATCTCACCCTTCCAGGTTTTGACAGGCAGTTCAGCAGCAACTTGCTATTTAAGCTCATTTCTTTTCTAATTATCCTAAGTATTACAACACTCTATAATTATTCTTCTTATGAGATTCATTAGTCTCTTATAATATTATACAGTAGTTTATCTTTAAGGAAACTAATCATAATATCAGGAAATGCTACAGTAACGCTGAACATGCCTGTTTTGTTAGACGACCGTATCTTGGGATGGAGATAAGCTTCTTTGTGTACAGAAAGGAGAAAAAGAAGATCGTGGCTGGACTCAGTGGATTGAGGGAGATGAAATGCACCTGGTAAGATCATGTAATAGGTTTTAAATGCCACCCTACTATTTATTCAGATGGCTAGATGTAATGCAGCAAGCTGTGTGCTATGTTAGCTTGGCTTTCTTTGACATAATTAAGTATTGGTGCTGCATTTGACTTGTTTCTAAAGCAGTCATTTCATATGGCACCATTATTCCTTTATGTCCCTTACAAAGATTGCCTAATTTCAAAGCAATACCCTTTCTGTGTTAACTGTCTGTCTGCACATACCGGTTTGAAATGTTTACATGGAGGAAGACATTTAACAGAATGTCCTTTGTACACTCTGTGAAATACGCAGTATGGGAACTTGTGGAATTACACATCCAACAGTAAGCTGTAAGGGGAAAATACACCATTGTTCTTGTAGAATAATTACAGGCTAGACCACATTGTAGCCTAGAGAACTAAATGACCAATTAATTTTTTGAAATGTCATGGTCTCTCAGCTCTCCATTTCTATCTTTCTAAGTTAACAGGATCTGAAAGAAGATGCCTGTTCTTTTCTTACACAGCTCTTCATAGCATCCTCACTCTCATCACTGTGGGTAAAATGCACTCTTCCTGCAGAGATAATAAAATCCAACTTCTATTTCATTCCACTGTTCCGTACTGTTAGCACTCAGCATTCTAAATGAATGTTCTCTAAATATTCAAATCAGTAACAGAGATATAAATGAGATCTTTGCAAAAGTACCCCAAGGCCATCGTTGCTAAACACAAGTTTCGGGAAATGCTGGAAGTCCCAGAAACCAGTTTGGAAAAAGGAATGTATGTGATAGACCTTGCCATCTGATACAATGCAGGTAGGGAGGGAAGTAACTTTATAGCTGCAGTCATGGTCTCAATGAAAGTAAAGGTGAACCAATGGAGAAGAGACTCCAGAATTTTCTGTGTATATACATTCGCTCTCTCTGCACACAAACACACTACAGTAGTCCCACACTACCACCCCGATTCACCACAGTCGGTGCTGTGACCCCAGGCAGCAGCCCTTTCAGGTTCTCTGCTGGCAAACAGGTTGCAGTTAGCCACACTACATCTGGCCTTGAAGCTCAGCTTATTCCTTGCTGCACTCAGTTTACATGAAGCAATCAGACTAGTTGCTCTTAGATTTCTTTGGCCTCCATTTTGGCAAGTCCAGGTCCCTGTCCCTTGGCAGCTCTGCACTCCTTCTCTCTTCCCTTTTGCTGCCCCCAACACCAATTTCTTTAGCCCAGATTTCTGCTATCCTTACTGTGATTCATGCTTTAGCCATACAACCCAGCCGTGGACCTCTAGGCCAGACCACTTTCTATGCTTGAACCTGTCAACAGTTTTACTTTAGAAGTCATAAATTCAGATTCCATTGCTCACACATTGTTGTCTAGTGCTGCTTCAGGTACCCTAAGGTAACCTGGCTGATCTGAGGCTGCTGCTTCAGAAGGCTGTGAAGAGTTCTGTGTCATTCCTGCCAGCTCTTGTGGGAATCCAAGCACTAATTGGCACTTGTACAATTTATCGTGGTCTGTCTGTTTGTACACAAAAGTCAGTACAAAGTTACTTCATGCAAAGGAAGTACCCAAGTATTTTAGAGGCCAGTCCCCAATATTTCAATTTTATCACTTTTTATATTTCATGAACTTCAAAAGATGTCCTCTTCATTCCTCGGAATTCTCATTAACGTAACTCTCTCCATTAAACATGCAGTAAAAGAGTGCCATTTAGTATCTTATTTTTGACCAGCTAAGATTACTAGGTCCTGTACTCTTGAGAGTACTTTGATACAATGGGCAGTTACCTCTAAAAAATTGATACTTCGATAGTTTTATGATCCTATTGAACTTTACACAATGAGCCAAGTGTTAATTTAATTCCTTCCACGGTTCTGTAGAAAGTAGTACCACATCCTTTAGTAGTTTATCGCCTCCTATTTTCACCATTTCATTCTATGGTCTGTACTTTGTAGTTCTTTTTCCTCTTTAGATTCTGTTTTATGTGAGTGACTTATTTGACCATTCTCCATTTCCTTTTGAGTTTTATTGCCATTTTCTATTATATTGATTGCTTTTGCTCTGTAGATTTTTATCACTGTCAGCAGATCTCTTAGCACTTATTGCACACTCTTTCATCTGGGTTACCTATATAAAGTGAACAAAACAGGTCCTGACTAAAATCACTGTATCAGTCTGCTTGTTTCATCAATTCATCATGAAGTACCTTCTCTTATTACAGACTGGCAACATATGCCAATAAGGTTATTGATCCAGTGTAAGTTCTTCTTAATAAGTCATTTTATCAAATTCCCCCGTAAGAAAATGGGCATAACTTCCCAGTTAACTCTGCCTCCCATTTCCTCAAAATATTCTGACAGCTTTATTAAAAGTCTTCTATTGAAATAGAAAGTACGTCCCTACTGCTAGGTCATACATAATCTTTGTCTTTATGTCCCTTACGAAGTTCTGCCCAATTTCTTCTTGTAGCAAAACCAGTTAATACCTCCACAAATCCCCACAAAGACTGTGTGCAACTCTCAGGTCTAACTTCAACAGTTTCAGTAATAGAGAAGATTAAACTGCATCTTCAGTGAGGTTAGGTAGACAACAGTAGGCCTCACATATCAATGCCCAAGATATAAACATCAATGTACCTGCTTATGTGCAATTAACTATGACCCAATGATTAGCAAGTAGAGATTTTTTAAAACCTGTTATGGAACACAAAAGACGAGTGACAGCGTTAGGCATCCAGTATGGCCAAGTTCAGTCAAAACTCACTGCTGTGCTGTGATTTATAGACCTAGCTCAACTCTTCTGTATGCAATTACCTGTCCTTTCCTAGCCATGACCACTGGGTTGCTAGAGTGGGCTTTCAGCTGTTTTCTGGTTTTGTAGGTTTGAACTACCAGTCATCAACATACAGATTCAGAATTCATTATACAAATCCATCCCCAAATAACTTGTTTATGTGTTTAAAATATAGAATTCTCATTTTAAAGACCTAAAGAGTTGCACACACAAATAGAGAATAACACACCAAGAACATATTTGGCCCTTTAAGAACTGAGATCCCAAAATAACTTCTCTTACTCCACCTTTCTCCAGAAAATAAACCCAAACCAGCTGGTTTCTTTTAGGATTAAAAACAGGCCAAAATATTTACAAGCTATACAATCTAATTTGATAAGAAATTGCATATTCAAATTAAGCTGGACATACACATGAATTTATAATGTAAATGTCCTATGTAAGAGTTGTACTTTTTTAAATTATTTTCTCTTCCTAGGAAATAAGAGTGTGTGGAGTCAAGTGTAAGCAGGTCTTTAAGAAGGTACAGTGAGTCTACTGCTGATAGAGAAGTGAAAAACAGTAGAATTTACAGACTTGCCACCAAATCTCCAAGCACAAGAAATGAACATCAATGACAAGAGAGTAAACACAGAGATTAAAATTACATTAGAACTGTATAGTCGGAATAAAATATTTTTAACAAATTATTTTAAAGAAGTAATTGCAAATAAAACCCATTAAAGTTACTAAACACTGTGAATGGGTGTGCACTGTAATTCTTGACTACACCAAAATGGAGGCTGTTTGGTATAAAGCAAGACACTTGTGAGACCTTATGAGCACATATTTTACGTAAAATGGAAATCATCCTTCCATAGCCTTAGCAAGAGACCTTAAGGTAGTCTTATTTTCAAGTAACGAATTGTTGTAGTGAAGTGAAGGAGAACTGCAGTATGTGGCTTATGGGAAATCCTGATCTCAGTGAAGCCAGTGAGAATTTTACCATCAGCCCCAATGGAGCAGTACTTCACTGAAAGTATTCCACCAAAAAGGAAGATCCGATTTCTCAAATTAAGTAAGATATGGACCAACAGTCTGGAAAAATAGCACTTACAGAACCATGGCGAAGGGGCAATTGCTTTCTAAATGCTTTAGCCAATGTCTGCCCATTCATTTATATATATATATATATATATATTCTGAAGAAACTAATAGTTAGATCGCTGCTAGAAACTATATAATTGCACACACACCAAACAAAAGATATGACTAGCATTGCTTTGTACAATATCATTTGCAGATTTTGTTAGGACCCATCACTGTGTTCATGTTCTTCTGCAGTGTATAATAAAGCATTGGCCTAGCAGTTTCTAACACTGATTTAGTCACTGTTTATATTAATAGTAATTTACAAACCAAACTTGTGTTTTCAGTCTGTCAACACACTGGATATACAGTTAGTTAGCACCAACACCTCACATCACGTTCAAAAAGGGAGCCTGATGGATGAGACCTTTAGCAGATGACACGCTGTTACAAGTGTGTCCTATAACGACTGTTAGTAGACATTTTCAGAGACTTAATCAGTGGGGAAGTTGCTATGGCAGAGTCCAAGGTGTTCTAAAGTGGGAACAACATGCCTTTCCCTGCTCCGCTGCAACGCCTGTACATAGCATTGCTTTGGCCTGCTTTGGGAACCCAGTGCTGAGACTTGAGAGAAATTTCAGACATTCATTGTGTAAACGTGAACCAATGCCAACGTTCTCTACTAACCAGAGACAGTTCTAAAATATGCACTGTTATTAAACCTGTTCAGAAATGCTACCAGCCTGATCTAACAACTGAAGAAATGGAGGTTCAGAAACATTCATTGTAAACTAAGAATTTAGTACAGCAGAGGTGATAAACTTTCTGAACTATGATATTTCAACTGTACTATATATTGTAAATGTAGCACCAGACGTATGTAATATACATCTAATTTAATTTTGTAAAGTTCTGTGTTTTATTTTACATAAGAAAGTACAAAGAAAATATTTTCTATGAAGGTTTACACATCCCCATGTGATGTATAAAAAACAGGTGAAAAATACTGCCTCTCCATGTAATTTCTTGTGTAACTATTGCAACAGATGTTCATACATAGAATTACAGACATACGTAATGCAATTGTTTACTTTAGGTTCCCTTGCAGATTTTTTCTTGGCAATACATAGCACTGGGAACTGTACTTGGCCCTAGTCAACCAGATATAAGCAGAGGCTGCTCATGTGTTAGCCATCTAGCCATGTTTCTATGGTTAAATGGATAACCCTTCTGACTGATATACAGACCAGCAGCTAATGGTGACTAAATTCTCTTGTACTTAGAGTGGGAGAGGTAAAAACTGGTTATGGTTAAATATGATAGAAAGGTTCTAGGGGAGGGAAAAGGGTCAGAAACCTGTATATCTCAGGTTAAAAATACAGCTCTGCTTAAGTCACCTTGCGAATAGCTGTCTACTTAAAGTGTTATTTATCACCTTACACAAGGTTGGGGATATCCCAATTGCCAAATCTCAGTGCATCAGCATTTGTTCTGCTTGAAAGGACACCAAAACTTCTTTCCTTCAAGATTCTAAATTATTGATTTCATAATCATGCACACCCTCCAGACATCTCTGCACTCTTCAACCCCAAGGAAAGATAGAGAATAATGGAAAATAAGGAATGAACTCCAACTCCTCGTTTATAACAGATCTGAATTTGTTAAGGCCACGTATATTTTTCTTCTCATGTGAAAATTGAAACTACACAATAAAAAGATGGTTCACACCACTATCCACAATTAAACTTTGCATAATTCTTTTTAATGTTCAGTACTGACTCAGACCCCTTTTTAAATGTAGTTTTCCTCCAATAGAACTTGGCAGTTCATAACCCTTAATTCACCAGATGTCTTCTAATTTTTGCCTCCAGCTCCCTGCAGTCTTGTGTAACATTCACAAACTCTTTTTGCAGAAGGTTTTAAGTGGATCAATTAACATGTAGCTAAGTAAATCCAATTGTTAAAAACTATTATTATTGTAATCAAACAGACAGCTTTTTTCCCCTTTGGGTCATTTGGTACAAGGGCAAGTTTAGCACTGTAGTTAATAACTCACAGCTTATCAACCAGAAGCAATGTTACCTGCTTCCAATTACAGAGAAAAGGCAAGCTTGGGAAGTACTTCTGCAGTTCAGATACATCAAATACAGAAACTTCAGAAATATTTAACTTGGTATACATTCTCTTCAAATCATCTAAATTACTTGTAATTACAATTGTAACTCCTTATCTGTACTGCAGCAATCAGTTCCTTTGGAAAAGGAAATGCTGTTTGTTCATTGCTTCCATGATGATGCCCTCCAAATAATGCATACAAAATTAGCCATGCTGTTTCCTTAAACCCTTAACAACATGTTACCATACACTGTGTTTTAAAATTGCCTCCATAAAATAGGTGCTTACTGACTGCATAGCATTCAACAATTACTTGACAAACATCAGCCTACTTTCAAAGACTACTTTCAAAGCTACTTAGTAGCCAAGACCTTCACAGTGAATTCATATCCAGACTTGCTTACTACTCAGGAAACAACTTCATATTCATTTTCTTCATCTTCCACAGAAATTCAGCTATGGTTTTATTTTAACCTTCATTGTGCTAATCCAAGGTTGCAATCACTTTAGCAAGTTTTAAGCATACTTTACACTAAACATTCTTATGGTCAAGTAAGATGTTAAGTAAGATGTCCACTGTGTCACAGCAGATTAGTCAGATGAGTAGCAATTTAGGAGGCTCCTCACAGAAAGGACAGTTGAGTCCTGTACTTCCTCTTGTCTTCACCTGATTTTCAACTTAATTTAGCAATAAACTTTTAGTGTGACCCTCAGCTGCTGTTTTCGTGGTTTGTGATTACTCACCATCTGATCTACCCATGCCATTATGTAAGAAAAACAAGAAAAGGATTAATTCAGGTTGTGTGCTTAGAACATGTAATGGTTAAGGAGTAAGACTTGCACAGAGTGGAACATCAAGGAAGTTTCAGTAGGATTCTAAAAGCACAAAGTATCTGCAAATGCAGAGGATCAGGTACAGAACTGAAACCCTCTGTAGTGGCATGATCTGTAGAGAAAACCGGATGGTCTCTTAACAGTGGGAGGAGAGAGAGAAGGGTGAGAGAGAAGAAAAATTAGCACCACTAATATTTTTGAACATGTTAATTACCTAGGATCTAATAATGTAATCTTTACAGAAGACTTTTTCATTTGGAAGTTGATTTTTTTTTCTGTTTTATATGAATAACTCAAAACACATTAATTTTAGTGGGTGCAAATAAGGGTATACAATATTTATCCCAGTACTTGAAGACTAGATGTTTGATGTGAGTCCAAATCTAATGTGAACTATGCAAAATACATGTACATCTAAGAAAGGACTATTAATTTTTTGTTTCTTTATTCTAGAAATCCAAAATTTCTTACTAGATACCAGAATATTTTGCATGCACAAAAGAATACAAATCAGATTCCATTATCTAAAGAGGTATTTTTAATATTAATATTATGAAATACATGCTATTAATTAATTGTGAAATACCTTTAATGTCCTACAGCATTTGATCTTCAGATATATTCTGTAGTGGCATGTGTGCAGAACACCAACTTTTGTGATTTCCACATGCTCTGACTAAGATTATACCACAAGGTTCTCCTAGCCTTTCTAATCTGTGACTCAATCCAGAAGATGCTATCTATGTATTTAATGGCCTTCTCCATGTTTTTGTTTCATAAAAATCTCAAGTCATTTTGGGGATCAATGTAAACATTTAACAAACACAACATCCTGTCAGTTGTTGAAGAAACACCTTTTTTTGTTTGCTTGAACCTGCCGCCTTCTATTATCGTGTAATTCTTCCTAATTCTTGTACTGCAAGAGATACCGAACAGTCATTCCCTATTTTCTCCATGCCAGTCAGATTTTCTTTACCTCTAGGATGTTGCTAAGATCAGTGCTCTAACAGAATCGGAGACGCTAGGCTGATCCCAGTGTACAAACTTGAATGTTTTATTCCTAGAGGCTTTTGTTTAAAGCACAGAAGACCACGGTGCTCCCATTTCAATCCAAAAGATTGAAGCACTCCATGGAAACACATGACCTCAGTTCATCTCTTACAGCCTACCATGCACATGGCTCTGGAAACCAGAACTGAAATGAGAGTCAGTGCTGCAGTCTACATTTATGCAACTGTATAAGATGGGAAGGAATTGCTTAGTGTGATCTATGTAACATTTTGATTTTTTAATAAGCATGAGCTGGCTGAATAGCAAATACCCTATAACAAGAAAGTGCATTAGATTCCTAAAGAGTCTCTTATGAGACTTGAGTCATAGAGGGTCACAGTCTACTAGCATGACATGAATGATGTGCTCCAATAGATACATCCACTTTCATCAATGCCTATCATTTGATTGACTCCACTATATTAAATTTGCTAAGTGGACAGTAAAGCACAAGAGTTCTTCAGTACAACATTAATAAAACTCTTCTAACATGTGTCATATCGTATTGTATCGTTTCTCAGACAGTCTCATCTGTAATCACATAAAAGATTCATGGCTAGTCGTTCTCTATTAGTAAAACATTTAATCTTGGAATAGTACCTATATGCTACTGCTGTTTGTATTTTAAGCAAATTTTCAACCTCAAAGCAAATGTTTATTTTAGTAATTTATTCCTGTCTAGCAAAAATGCACACAACAATAGAGTCCCTTCAGTTCCCTGTGGTTTACTACCAAGACATGCATTCTTCTCTATCTTAACAGCTAATAAGAAGTATCCACACTGAACACTTAAGCAGAGTAGCTTTTCAGTTCTTCGCCAGTCCCTTCAACAGGACTGTCAGAAGATTAAGTTTCTACAGCACAGAGGCAGAATGAAATTCCTTCTTTCAAGAGCCACATGCTTATTAAAGAAGGGGAGGAAAGAAGGAGGAAAAAAAGCCTGTGGTTATTGACCCAACAGTAATTTACATAACGGGAGACCATTTGTCTCATTGTGCCAATTGGTACAACACTGTTCTAATGCTGAGCCAATTAAAAGGTCAATATTGTGATAAGAGTGTTTCAAATTTAAAATACTTTATTTAAATGTTCAGCTAATTGAGAGTTCAAGATCAGAGCAGAAGCATGAGCAGTTAGCTATGGGTGCACAATCATTACAGAGCAGCTAACATGTAGAACTTGTTGTGCCTGTGCAGAAATACATACAGCATGATTATCAGCAGTAAACTGCAAAGATGCGCAGCTCTTAAAAATGCTTTTATCTACATTGTGGGATCACTTTAACAGCTTTTGTGCAACAGTTTCACTGCCTTACTTTCCCCTCCCCTTTCAGCTACACAAAGCAACGCCACAGAAGTGCAGAGGTAAAATACAAGAAAAGGAGGAGAAAGTGGTAATGCAAGATTGTACTAGAATTTAAAATGAAAGGTCCCTCTTTCTCCTGATGTTTCCACCCGATTTTTCTCAGTTGCTAGTCAGTGCCCTTATTACAAAAAGGAGATACTTATAATGCTATGCAGAGTTTGTTAGGGTTTCGAACCATTGCATATGGGATGAGCTCACTGAAATTTAACATTCAATCAAGTGCAACAAGACTCACAGCAGCTCATTGCTCCCCTTCTCTAATTCTAAATCAGCATGATTCAATTTATCTTTTCTTACCAAGACACTGATGCTTACTATCCATAACCATCACAACTTCCAACACTTCTCTCCAGCTGGGCATGTTAAGGGCAGGCAGAAGAAGTTAACACATTTCAGTAGTACTTCTGTGAAATGACTGTGATCTTTCACTCATCCTGTCAAGAAACATGCTGCCATTCTTGATGCTGACATTTCCAAGTTTATTTTTGGAGAGGAAAAAGGGAGAAAAGCACTATTTTATATATGCTACAGTAACACAGCAGAGCACTTATTCAAACACACTACCTAGCAGCTCCTGGAGATCCCCATTTTCGGGTACAACAAGGTAGCTCACTGTAATGCAGTCAGTCCTCTCCACTGTATCACTGATACCAGTGTTCATTAGAGACAATTAATTACTCAGGACAATCCTCAAGGGCCAGATGTGGTGTAAAATGCCACTAGCTAGAAAGCTAGTCATCACTAGTCCTCTGTTCCAACACATATGTTCCATTATTTTAGATATAAACACAGAGACATTCTCAGCTTCTAAGAGCTGCTCACAGATCACTCTGAAGTAATTCTGAAAGATTTACTGGTAATTTTTAGACCTGATATACCTAAGAAACATCACAAAGCACAGAATACACTTGCACAACACAGCAGCAGTAACACAGCATACCAACTTTGTCTGAGAAGATTGGCTTCAACCAATCTCAGACGCGGGGGCTGACTTAGGAGCTAGACAAACAAGATCTGTAAACTAGATTTCACACTGTCCTAGATGATGCAGAAACAGATGACTCATTCCCTATCAAGCAAAACAGAAAATAAGTAGAACATGAGAGTTCTCCAGGAAAATCGTCTCCACACAGTGTAGTTCCAGCTCTTTAATCATCATCACAAAAAATTAGGTTATCCTTGTCATTTTGGGGCAATGCAAAGCAAGGCAAATATCTCCCAAAAAGAACACATGTAGGATTGTTTCACAGAATGTTTTTCTGCAACATATGTACAATCCATTATAATGTATTTTTCTCACACAGCAAGTCTGCCTCGTAGACATTTGAAGCATCACATTACACAACATTCCATTTCTGTTTCCAGATCCCAACATGATGGCAGATATTTTTGACTGTATTTCCAAATGTATTTTGGTGACTAAAGAAACAGAAAGACGCTTAACCTGCTGAAGGTCACTCAAAAACCCTGCCAGCTGCTTAACTATTAGTTGAAGTTAACAGGTAATCAGTACCTAATTTGTCTGAACATCTTGTGGATTTTTTAGGACAGCCTTTTTCCCTCTTCAGCCACTCAAATGCTTTGAAAAGCTTGGCCCAGTGTCATGCAGTGCTTCCCACTCCAGCTTGTGTAACTTCAGGAACAGCTAACTGCCTTCTCAGTCACATATTCCCCCAAAGTAAGTGAATGGTTTTCAGTACAAAAAAAAAAAAAAAGAAAGAATCAGTTGGGATTGAGCAGATTGTCTTATCAGAAATCAAAGATTTGAAGGAGAGGAATGCCTAAATCTTGGAGAAGTGGAGGCAAATGAGAAGTATGTCCTGAACTGAAACAAATAACATTGTTCTTAAGTCCCCCACTTCACAAGGAAGAAAAAAGCCCCACCACAACAAAGAAAAATCAATAGCAAAATAAAATTTTGTCATGCTTTAGAACAGCTTTCAACGTAGAGCTGACCAAAGGTTCTCTATAGTTCTCTGAAGCATAAAGGCTCAAGACACTGAATTACATGCCTAGCAAGGAAGGACTATACCATTAGGCTGCTGATACTTAGAAGTGGCCTTTAGGAAGGTTCCGTCATATTCCTTTCCTTTCTGGTACAAGTGATCCCTATTTTTGGAAGATTCAGCCATGTAATGCTGTAGCCATGGGCCATTTCAGTGTTTATTTGCTGATAATTTTCTCTCTTTGCAATGAAAGTACTTGCTGAAATAACACTTTTGTTTCCTTCCTTTTTTTTCCTTGAAAGGACAGCAAAACTACCTGTAATTGCACTGAGGATTTCAAAAGCATTTGCATGTTCAGGTTTCATGCAAATACTTTTACTTGTTGTAATTAGATACCTAAATTCAATGTACTGTCCAGATCACAAATGTACTTGAATGTGATTCTGCAAGGTATGGAGTTCTCTACCTTGATATAAAACACAATGCTACCCACTGACAAAAAGAAAAAAGTTACACGGATGTGTTGGCTAGACAAAAGGCAGATTGCTCAGCAGCCTGCGTGGTCAGACAGCAATGAAAAATGTATCGATGGGGGGAAGAGGAACAGTTTGGGGCTGCTTTTGTTAAATCTGAGCTTTCAAAGCATCCTACTACAGACTCAGTTTAATGAGTGTTTGTTTAACAGACACCGTATAAAAGGTTGTAATAATGGTATGATGTTTTCTTTGAAACTGCAGATATCTCTGAGTGCCACGCAGTAATATAACCTTTACTCACATGAGTGAAGGATATGTTGTTGAACAGAGATAGCAAATCAGCCTTCAAAGGCAATGAGCATATTCCCATTGAATGGTAGGCATAAAGCAATTTACAATTGCCCATTAGTAGGGCTCTTCTGCCTTCCAGCCACTTTGTACTTTGCCACCGTCCCTGTTACAGCACAGTGCTATTTGAATCCTTAGCACCGCTGGCTGAAGATGTAGTTATATATTTAGTAACAAGGAGGAAAAGCTATTTTTTTTCCCCTCTCAAGCTGAATATTGTTATAACTGGCATTTCTTTTTCTACCTTTAAATGCCCCCCTAAGTTATTTGCAATCTCTTGATAGCAGCGTTAATTGAGGCAGCAGTCCTCTCCCCCAAAATGTTCATCTTTGGACTGGAACCGACGGAGCATAATACCCTAACAACCAATACACGCTTTTCCCTGACAGGGTTTTCTTTTACTAGCAACGAAAGCAATGCTAAACATCATTCTAACAGATATACAGCTTACCACAAAGTCTTACCAATGGCAATGCCAATAACTAATTAGATATAAATGAACTTCACCCCTGCTTCACATGCAGGTGCATGCATATGCATCCAGTTCCTGGAACTGCATGGCATCACTACTATTAAAGCCCTGCCACGTCAGGTGTCTGGGAGAGATCTTAACTTCAGCAATGTATCCCGAGTTGTGTTCTGTGGCGTACCATCAATGACCTTAAGCCGACTCTATACATGCTTATAGATCCATCTTGCAGTGCCAAGTATGTTGCATTTGCATTTTAGTAACACAGAGTATACTGGTTCATTTAACTACTTCAGACAATATTTGGATTTTGCAAATTACAATTTTTTAAATATGATTATCAATTTCCATCTTAAATTATGGAATTATTAAATAGCATTAAATTAATGCTATTTCTATCAGATATCTGCAAACTTAAAGACAGAAAGTCATCACAAGGACAGACAGACATCTAAACACCTCTGCTACTACATCACATTGTTTTCAAACAAATTCCAGCATGCATCAGGGAATTAAACACTGGCTTCATTTCTCAAACAGGATATGTTAGAATGAAGCCAGATCCTTTGGCTCCACAGCAGGAGTGCTGTTGTAGTGCTAGAGATGCAGGCAGAAAACACTAACCATACAGCACTGTGAGAGAAAAAAATTATGAGACTTACAACACAGTAAATCCCTTAATCAACAGGAAATGGAGACATGCCTAAGTTCTCAGAGATATGCAACAACACATTCAGTTCCCTAGAAGAGAGTTTTCCTTCTGGGTTACTGGCCTAGAAATTTTTTTCTAGCTGAAGCTGTAAAACTGATTTATGGCAAAGATCTTTCAGAAAGCATTCAGGAAACAGGTACACTCAGCTATATAGTAATTTTCTTAGGACTAGGATAACACTTCTGTAAATGTTCTATGCTGGCAGCAACACAGTGAAAGAAAACAAACTGACAGAATGTTATTGTGTATTTTTATCAATATACCTGGGCTCAATTTACAGTCCTGGGACAGTGCCTTTATGTCCTGTCGATTATAACAGGAGTGGTTTTAATCTTTTTTTAAATGGCTACAGTGAACTCAAAATTGTATCCTAATTGCAACAGCTGATACAGCTCTATCTGTTCATCTGGATTCTAGAACTTTCAGCAAATTGGGATTACATACTACAAATCTTTCCATCATCAGATTAGACCAGTTATGAGGCCTGTGAAAACTTGGCGTCTAAGGCATTTGAAAGTACCCCTTTAAAGTGTTCTCCAGATGAGGTAAAAGAACGATTTCTGTTTGGTAAAATGGATTCTTTAAAATGTTATTCTAATGGATGAGACTCTGCATTAAAATGAACAAGCTAAAGGAGATACACATTTTTGTAGCTAAATTATGCTTGCCATAGAAGCATCAAAGAAAAATACAACACACTGCTTTCTATAGATTCCTTTAATTCAAAAACTATCAATCAGTATTCCAGTTCAGTCTGAGTGATACAACCTTTATCTGATGAAGATAAGAAGTGGCAGTTGCAATTACAAAACTTTGCCACAGAATAAATACAATTAATTTATAGATTACAGTTACAGATATTAATGCATAGCTCATGCAAGGAATTCAGATCTTGAAAAAAAACTTTGGAGAGAAGATTTAGGCAGCCTTAATGTCAATGACAAAGCACTTAATCTGGGTTCAGGTTTTCAATCTACATTAAAGTCAGCCCAGGAAGAAGCACACTTTAATGGATAAAACAAAGGATTGTACTCTGTAACTTGCTCTAACTAGTGGCTTATTTCATGACCTTGACCAAACCTAATAAGTTTTTCCGATTTTACAAAAGCTAATGATTTTTACCCGCTTCCTTGAATCCTGTGGGTAGGCAATATTGAAAAACTGCTAAGCAGAATTAAGTAAAGAATAAATTCAGTATTTTTCCATTTATTTTAAAAATCAAGGTCAGCTTTATAATTGGCAATTTTATCTCTTTAACATATTTTTTTTCATAATGCAAACCACTTTTACTAAAGTGAGTTTTCAAGCCAGTAGCATCCACTAGATGATTTCTTTTATCAAACTTAGTAACATGATCACTAGTGACATTATGAAGTCTCTAAGACCAAGCTGAAGTCCTCAGTAAAAGAGGAGGAAGGCTTCTAATTAATAGAGCATAACACCTGTATTTTAAATTAGCAAACAAACACAGAGCAAATAGAATCATTCCTAAGATTTGAAATGGATAATGGATATAGTGGGTCAGTGATCTGCAGACTTAAAATTATCCACATGGGGCTATCAAAAATTTGTGTTAACAACATCTGCACTGTCTGTTAGCTCCATATGATTTAGGCAGGCATTTAAACGTGGTAGAGGTTTTACTGCCTATCAAGATATTGATTCGTAAACTAAAAATTCTCTTTGTGGATCTTAACACAATGCTCTTTAAAAGCTCATGAAGCATCACAGAACTCTGCCAAGTCAATCGTTCATATTTTATTAATTCCCTACTTAGACATTTCCTTGATTGGTTAAATTTAGTGTCTGTAAGCTAGTTGCTTATTTACCTGAAAGGCTCAAAAGAGCTGTTTCAAGGCTGTTGAATAAACAGGTGCTTACAGAGGTCCTCATAAGGAGTTTACAAAATACACACACAGTAAAAACATTATTTAAAAAAATAATAAGGGATGGACATAAACAAAGCAGCATTGTGAAAACCTGTACAATTGTATGTATATGCTATTAATTAATTAGGGCCTTATATGTACAAGATGTTCTCATAATTTTTGTTCTCTGAATGTGCCCAGCGTTGCATATCTACAGTAGGAGAATCATCTGTTTCTTTAGTAGTTCATAATAGATGTTAATTGTTGATCATCACATCACATGATACAGTTTCAATCACTTCCTCATCTTGTCAAAATGACTGTTATAGAGGAAGCAAACTACTTCAGAGCTACTAGTGCACTGAAGGAGGGAGTAACTTCTCATTGGAAAAACAGTGTGATAATGCAATTAGAGATTATTACACGTGTGCACAAGGCAACTGAATTGATGTTGCTTGTACAGCTGATTTTGAGTGTTTGTGAGTGGTTGACTTGGGAGCAATAACGTTTTCCTTTCCTTGTTTTTAAAGACTCTTTTACTATATACATAAAATGCATAAATAATGAGAAAGTATTTATGCATGTTGATGCAATGTGTAGACTAAGAAAGTACACAGAGATAGGTAAAATCAAACCTATTGCAGAAATATTACATAATATCATGGTAGAACAATGTTTTAAGAGCAGAGAATTTCAAATTTGACTTTCTGCATAACATCATTCACAGTGTTTCATCTAGAAATTATTACAGTGGAAGCAAATACATATGTAGATGTGTTCAGCCCAGTAACTTGTACTTGAAATGAAACATATGTTTTAGAAAGTCACCTCCTGCATTTATTTCAAACAGTCATTAATTTACCAGTTTCTATAGGTAAACTGGTCTGTCGACAAACTATACAGTTATGAATGCAGATACTGTCCTATGTCCCTTCACACAGGAATTCACTGAACTTCGACTTTCAATCACTGCAGTTTCCTGACCCTTTGTCTGATGTCTGATTGAAAGCCCTCTTAATATATCCTGTAGTTGTGGATCAAGATACTTCTTTTCCTTCTCTTAATGAGCTCCTTAAGCATCACTCAAAGGGATTTTAAGCACTGAACTCCCAGAATCTCTTAACTTTTATAGTTTTTCTTTTTTAACCTCTATAGAATTTTTCAACCTCTGTGGAGTCTTAAATTCTCTCCCATGGAGAATTAAATTTTAACAAAGTAAAGGAATACAGAAGACTTCTTAAGATCAATAACTTTTGAATTTCCTTATTTTTGGGGTGGACTACTAGACCTTCATATTTTTCTAGTAAAAATTTTAATAATATCCCCATTAAAAAAAAAAAAAAGAGGAAAAAGAAAAGAAAGAGAGAAGGAAAAGCAGTTATCTTGATTAATTAAAGCCAAAGAATTTAAAGCCTTAACTCATATTAAGTTGCTTTTAGTGCTTACTTTAAACTCCCATAAAGTTTTGCTGCACGTTCAAATTCTCTATTCAAACACATTCTGAATGTGCTTATTTGCACAACTGACACCTGTGCTTTTCCCCACAATAATGTAGTGCTGCTGGATTAAAAAATACCTTTCTAACACAAACTGCTGTGTTTCAGAGTAATTAAAAATATTTTTTAGGGTAGGATTGACACTAATTATGATTTACTTTGCTTTATTTTACATTTGCTAAACTTGCTGCAGAGTGCCACAATAATTTTGTTAAATTGAAGTTGGTGTAAGTGCAGCTCTTGGTATATAAATATTTGAAAATCAAAGTAAAACAAATATATTTTCAACAGAAATATTCCCTTTTCTGTCCTGTCTTGCATTCATTACACATTCAAGACTTCCATCAATTTTAAATGGGAGTTCTGGGCCTGTCAGCTCTGTAAGGCTGGTTCTTCACAGGGAAATGTGACACCTAGAAAGGAACTGAAAAAAAAAAATTCACCTTGGGAACTTTAACTGGGTTGTACAATTTGCCACTGTGTTCAATATATTTCAAAGGTATCCCATAACAGCTAGTAGTCCTTTACAAAGGTCACTGTAAAATCATATCCTGTATTACTACGTATTTCAGAAAGTGATCCTTGTGTGCCAGCTGTTCAGCTGAACTTTGTTAATGAAGGCAAGGTTTTCTAGGGTTATCACGCTGACCCTTAAACTGTATTATCTAGAAAACCATAAACCTTAGAGGAAAAAGATATGAAAAGGTTTATAAAACGCTCTCCTAACAGGTCCTGTTACCAGCTTCACCTTTTGATCTGAAGTTGGTTTTAAGCTCTTGCCACCATGGCTGCTGATTACAATGGGACATGGGAAATGGAATCCAATGAAAACTTTGAAGGCTACATGGTTGCTTTAGGTAAAATGAAAAATATTAACTATATAGAGATACAGAGAAAAGATTTTTGTTATAAGTAAAATCTTTCTAAAATTAATGAGAATAATTTTATTTCTGTATTGTGCGTGTGGCTTAAGGGTTTCTGTCAATCACATTAAAAATCAAGTAATTGTAATGTACGTGCAATTACAGTGATCTAAGTATATAATGCAAGAGAAAATCTGTAGCCAAAGATATTATTCTATATTTAGATAAATTAAAAAAAAAAAAAAAGATACAAATGGGAAAAAAATAGCTTTTAGATACAGAAGCTCTCTTTTATTCCTGCTATATACTTACTGTAACAGGTAAGCCACAACCTGGCTGGCTCTGTTAAAAAGGAGCAGGTTATCCCATAACATAACACTAATTGTGTTTAGTACTTAATTAGTGCTTTGAGCTAGTGGAAATTGTATGCACCAGTTACATGGTAAAGGCTATAAGAGCTGAAATGGGCAGATATTTCTGACAATTGTTATGGGAGCCATGCTTACACAGCAAGGAGACTTAGGTCACAGCAGTTGTTAAGCATGTTTACGTGGTTAACTAAACTTAATTTCATTTGGCTACCACCATCATCTATGGCAACAATATACGTGTACATGCAAAAAGAGATGTTCTGCTATAGGCAACTTTCATTTACTGTTTTGTTTGCTTCTTTATCATTAGAGGTCAGATAGCTATGGTTTGTGTATCCATTGTGTAGGATATTAAACATACTTTATGTAGATGCTAGAATACCAAAACACTGTTAACTGACTGCAAGTAACATCCTTGTCAGCTCATATCAAGATCAAGTTCATGTTGTTTGTAGACTTATTTTTCCCCACACTCACATACTCAATTTTTGTAATGACTGTGAGAGAATTTTATGAGAGAAATGTCTTCTTTTGCTTCACCTAGTATTTTCTGTATAAGTTGCGTTTCAAGCATTTTTGTTCTCATAACGATAAAAACTTCTTTTTGCTCCAGGTCATTATGATTATGCAAGTAGTGTGCAGGAAATCCTTCCTCTACTAAGGTCAGCAGAGATGCAAATCTTTAGTTTGCTGAAAAGAGGAAATTATAGAAGAAATCAACATTTCTCATGAATTTATTCACTCTGGATTGGCATTGAAAGAACGGTCATCTTCTTTCTATCATTGCAGAGATATGGCTGCATTCCAAAAAACTGCAAAAAATATGGGAGTTAGATTTATACATGCATGAGAACTGTAATCTTTAGAGTCAGGAATCTTCTCCAAGATCTGCTACATCACAGATGAATGGCATAAAGGACCGTTGTTTCCGTACCACTCATGATGTTGATATAACTTTTAAAAGAAAAATAGTCATTGGAGTTGGCTAATTTAACCTAGATTGGAGGAGACTGTCTGGCCAAATTAGCATGTGGCAAAAGTCAAGTGTATTTTATTTTCATGCTTACAGTTGACAGCCCTCAGGGGCCCAATTGTGCCTATGCGCTTCTCATTCCCAGATGTCTTATTGTCTTCTATCTAATGGTCATTGATTTGTATCTTCCATTCAGCATTTGCTCTTACTCTTACTCTGACTTTTTACAGTAGCTGACACCACTGTAAGAGTTATGCTGATGAACAAGAGTTTTTTCAGGTCAAAATATGCTGCACTTTTCATCAGAAGTCAAGATCAGACTTGTGGCTTCCTTGAGCTTTGTCCAAAAGGTGTTGAGGCATGTTACTGGAGAGCTAGAGAATTTGTTCGCTCAGATACCAAAATAGCTACTTGTAAAGATGCAGATTATAAAAACAATTCAGTGGTTCAAAATTAGTAAGAGTATACTGTATAGCAATCTTCCACGAGTTAAGATAATGTATTTGTTAGGAAGAACAGTCTAATACATCAATAATAATCAGTTAATGATATCTAACAAATTTCAAATCCAACAATCCTCAGTGACTACACTAGTGACTGACTTAGGGGATAGGTACCAGAAAATCCTTGACTGAGACGAAAAATTTGATGCTTTAGCTGATTTTCTAGTAGTTTTACTATCATTAAAGAGTCCTAGTCCTAATTTATTTATCTGTTCAGATGGAAAGAGAAGAAATACACGTAAACACGTAAAAATAAATTCTCATGATTTATCAAAACTATTGAAAGTAGTTATTATTTCCTCAAAGCTTCAGCTCTTATAACAAAGAAAAGCAAGTTTCCCTATTCTGAGTTTTTATCCTTTGCATTTAAGGAGAAAAGCCCAATGACTTTAGGAAAGTCTGTAAGTACTATACATGAACACCTTAGAGGTATTTTTTTTTTTTTTAATAATAATGGTTAAGCCAATATCTTGAATTTCAGGAGAAGGATACACAGTAGTTGATGTCATATGAGAGCTGAGTTTTGACAGTTATGTGTAGAGATACGCATCTCAATAGCATCCTTAGAACCATTTCAGTCAGTGGATAAATTCTCACATTGTTGTTATTAAATCAAGTGGATTTTTTATCCCTTTTTGATCTTATATTTCCCAATGAAAACTGGAAGAAAAATTGATGGATTCAGCCCATAGACATCCAATACTGGGAAGCCTGATTAAAAAAAGACAGTAAGAGTTCACAAGAATAAGAAAACTTGACCCACTCAATAGCCTAAGATAAAGGAGAAAGAATGTGTTAGAATAAGGAGAGCAATATAGATTTATTCTTCCTGGGAGATACTTTGATTCATTGCCTACCCTGGGCAAACTCTAATAGAGAGATACTCACTGAACTTTCTGACAAAATTTTCAAGCTACTTTCCCAAAAAGAACATCAGCAACTGGTTGGGATGAAGGAGCTGTTTGTACTGGTTGTCTGGACCTTGCTCTTCATAAGTACATCATGATTTTTTGTGTATACATGCATATATGTGTTATATGTTATACTAGTGACAAACTGCCACTAAATTAATTTCCCACTAAATTAGTGGGAAAAAAATGAAAAAAAAAAAATAGAAAGATTCATATGACTATAGGAGATTCTCAGAATATGTCCTTCATTAACTTGTGATCAGTGAAAGGAAATGACATGCAAAGGGTGAAAAGATGCTCTGTTTCTCCAAAATTTACATGTGGTTGATATTTAAGTATTAAAGTGCTCAGGTACAAAACACACAGAGGCATTTTTCTTTTTAATTCATCCATCTTCATAATTAATAAATATGTATTTCTATACTTTAATTAAAGAATAGTTTTGCCCTTTAAGCCAGAAACTTTGGTTTTATCATAAACATGTTACAAAGTATTTTGATCTACCATAATAGAACAACATATCATCTTTATTGCTTGTATTGTTCAACATGCAGTTATGAAAACCATGCTTTAATAAAACCTCCCAATTTTTCTCCAGGAGCTACAAGAATAATATATTAGTCAGGAATAGCATTTCTTTAGAAGTCTAGACATTTTTTTTCCTCAGAGAGACCTAAATTTTATGCTACCTGGTTATAAATCAGACCCAGAGATACTTTTAATCCACCATCGTAGATAAAATATACCCAAGAAGTCTTGAATGTAAATACTGAACAAGAACATTATTCCCCATGTTAAAAAATTGTTCTCAAGCCAATGCTCTCACTCAACTCGATTAGTACTTCATAAGTAGTATAATGAATCTACCGAAAGAAAAAGGACTCCATTAGTATGTTGCATTGCTGAGCTGACAATGATTAATTAGCATGCAAAACCACTAAAGGATGGCTAAAAAGCCAGAACCATTTTTCAATCTCTTTCAGAAACATGTGAGATTATTTCATTTGCATATAGCACTATATTAAGATTCATTGCCAGCTGGTTAGAAATATTTATTGCAGCTGGCAATAGGTGGATTGTCTGGGGCAAACTGTCACGATGGCAAGATATATTCTCTTTTCGATAACTTTCAATGGATTCAGTTGCAAGCAGTTGTTTACGTTATGACATTAGTCATCATCATGAACAAAATAAGGATGTTAAGGAGATCAGTAGTGCATCAAATGCTGACGGAATATTAAAGATGAATTGCCAAGTGCTGTAGTTTGATATTTTTTTGACTTTTGACTTTGAATCATTATTCCATTAACATCTAACTACTATTTATTTCTATCTCTGCTGTTTAACTATAATAGATGTCAGGCATGTGATTGTTTCTTTTCTATTCATTAGTACAATTTTTGCAATTTTAAAATTAATTAATTAACTTCTTGTATACTCCCACAGATCATAGGTTCCATGTGAAAGTAACATGCTAAAATTCCATTGATCCCATACTCATTCTAACAAGCCTATTTTCTACTAACATGCCTATTTTCTGAAAAGGAATATTATTCTGAGAGCCTTCTTTTGGGAGTGGCCAACATTTGTAACCCTGCAGGACACACATCAATATCTTCATATGCCTAAGAGCTACATGATTTATACTGTACACTTAGAAGAGGGAAAGGCTCTCAGGCATAAGATGATAATAGCACTCCTGGCATCCCACAGCTTCATGTGTGAGTGAGGCCAAAAAGGAAATGTGAGTCTTGTTATTTCACTTCCAAAGAATCTGGAGATTCAGATGATTTAAGAAGCCAGCATGTGTTAACTGCTGGTTGCAGGTTGTAGCTCTGCTCATAGTATTCCCACAGGCACCCTCTTAATAAGAAAATGTAGAATCAGTGGAAGATCCTCAAGCTGACACTCTTGGAAACACACGTGTTGTTTTTTTTAAATGATCTTTTTCTCTGTGAAATATTACAGGTAAAGAGGTTATTTGTAGAATTAACTGATCACTAAATAAAATGTTATTTTTATGATGTGTAAATATAAATCCTGACTTTTTATTTTTAGTAACAAATGTTGGAATTTTCTGTGCAATACTCTTTTCTCTCTCTTTTTTTTTATTCTTTTTGGCAGACATTGATTTTGCAACTCGTAAAGTTGCAAAGCACTTGAAACAAACAAAGGAGATTATTCAAGATGGAGATAACTTTAAAACAAAAACACTCAGTACTCTCAGGAACTATGAACTGAACTACACTGTGGGAGTGGAGTTTGAAGAACATACCAAAGGACTCGATAACCGAGTGGTTAAGGTATAAATGTAGTATCTGGTTTCTCTTTACACTACAGTCAGCACCAGCAGTCCCAAAATCCAGCTGAATAAATGAAAAAATTAATTACCAAAACTTTACAGACATTAGTGGATTTTTGTGAAGCAGAAATAATTTGCATCTTGAGACAGTTTTCTTTCCTGCTACAAGTGTTTATAATAAATACAAATCAGGATGCATACTAGGATACATAAGAACAATCATTAATTACATGTTTTTCTAATGGGGATTTTTCCAGTTTTTCTATGATATGCCTTTATTTAGAAATTAATGAAAGAAGTTTATTTTTACCTATGTAACTTCCTTAAAGAAATTGTAAATTTTTCATTTTGATTTTAGGATCTTCTTTGTGTCAATATAAATTTTCATCTCTGAATGGCTAGTTTCACACTGGATTTGTAGTCTGAGCCTGCTCAGCCTCAATTGGACAGTTTAACAACTCTCAAGTCTTCTGGCAATTACCACAGTTTTATTCCTCTCAGCTCTCAGCTCTCCTGCTCTTCTCCAAACATAGGCTGTCTTCTGCACCATTATCTTCCCAATAAACAAAGTTTCAGACCTTGTTGCCAACCTTTGAGTAGCTCAGATCAAAGCTCATCTCACTGCCAACAAGACCCACCTTGTTTTGGCAATTGCCACAGGAAAGTGGCAGCATGAAGGACGTGTTTACATTTGAACTCACACAGTCCTTCACTAGAGTGACACACATTTAACAGAATGCATTGCTTATTGATGATGGATCACTTTTCATTCTTAAATCAACTTTGTGCAGTGTGGTTCCTATGACTTCTTCCAAATTATTTCTCAGTCACAGCACTGCAAGCCATAAAATAATAAGTCCCATTTCTCCAGTATCTTGAATATCCCTGTGTCTAAATTTTTCCCTGTCACTTTCTCCAGTGAGCACTGGGTGGGATGTATTCCTATAACAGAGTTTACGCTTTGAAACTTCACTCCCATGTCTCTTCAGATCAGTTGAGGGCATTACTAAGGATCTAAGGAATCATCAGTTACATCACTCCTTAAATCCTTAAATCTTTGCCACTATGAAAGCAAATATCTCTCTGTGCAAAACCACTTCATTGACAGACTTACTGATTTCCTCTTCATTACCAATTATTTGGAAGGAAGGAAGCACAGCTTGTACAATTATTATCCTACCTAGTTTAATCATTTTTGCATAATATTCTTTTCTGAACAAATTATATTATTTATTTCTAACAAGATGAGGATGAAAGAGGAAGCACATCATGCCGTTAATCTCTGGACTGCTGTAAAAGAATTTTCTTGTCATTTTATTAACAAAACAATGCCTCAAACATGCTGAAGTTAGATAAAGGTAATAAAACTGCTAGACAATATTTAAATGTAAAGAGGGTATGGATAATTTAAAGACCATGTAGCTTAAAAATATTGTAAATACAGAAGAAGTTAACTGAAATGGAATGAGTTTTGTCTTGCTATTAATAGAAAGCTCCCTCATAAGAGAAATACATCATCCAGCACTGAACTAGAATATGAATTAGGCTCCCAATACTCTTGGAGATTTTTAATAACTGAACTTCCACTGACTGCAACTGGTCTGATGAGGATTTGCCTATGATACATGGTTAAATGTCTCCCTAATTTACAATAGTTCAATTCTAGAGCAATTCAAGAGAAGTTGCTCTGAATTTACTGTAGCATATCTGGGTAGAGAATTCATCCTGTAAAGAGAACTTTTCATTACAGATATGATCGTCCTGCTCCTAGACAAGAATCACTGTATCCAATACTCTGTCTATTAGTGACAGACTGAGTCACACAGAACCACAAAATGGTTGAGGATGGAAGGGACCTCCTGAGATCACCTAGCCCAACCTGTCTGCTCAAGCAGGGTCAGCCAGAGCATGTGGTCCAGCACTGGGGCCAGTCAGGTTTTGACTGTCTCTACAGATGGAGACTCCAGAAACTCCCGTGAAACCTGTGTCAGTGTTTGACCATTCTCACAGTTAAAAAGTGTTTTCTTGCGTTCATGTGTTTTAATTTGTGTCCATTGTCTCTTGTCCTGTCAGTGGGAACTACTGAGGAGAGTCTGGCCACCTCACCTTCATTCCCTTCCATTAGGTATTTATACACATTGATGAGATTCCACTCTGAGCCTTCTCTTCTCGAGGCTAAACTGTCCCAGCTCTCTCAGCCCCTCTTCTTACAAAAGATGCTGCAGAAAGACTCCCCCATAAAGGGAATAAGCACCTAGGACTGATCTAAAAGATTCATTATCCTCATAGTGGTCCTGGAGTTTTTGGATACCAGAAATTCCAATGAGTATTTTCCTAATAGTTGGAATTTGTTCTGATAGATAGTACTAGCATTAACAAGATCCTTTAGGTCAAGTAAGTCTTTATATGGGATAGTATATTTGAGGAAGCTACTGTCAGCCTCTTTGAAGGGAGAAATTCAAGTATGACCTCAATAAGGCAGAGCAAGAAGGTAGTTTAAATTTTTTTCACTGTAGTTCCAAATTCTTCAACTTTACATTGCCCACAAAGTTGCAGTTATCTCACAAGTCTGTACACTTTGGCAAATCACATTCTCCAGATTCTAGTGGAGACTGGTGCACTGGTCTCTAAATCTATTGACCTCCTGTTTTATTTATTCATCATCTCTGAGAATTAATACTGTTATGTCTTTCTGACCTCATATGCGTACATTCACCAGCTGACCAGTGCTGTGCCGTCTGTATGCACAGTCAGAATGGAGGTCAGGTCATAGTCACTCCTGCATCTGTCACTTACTCCACCTGGAACTCACATCCAGACCCCTGTCCTTTGCCTGCAATGCACCCGTGACTCAACTAAAATTTCTCTCTCTTTCTCTCTTTGGCTTATGATATCTCTGTTTAAAGCCCTTTTGTGAAAGTGCATGAAAGATAATATAAAGTAAATAAATGTGTTGTACAAGATTATATTAACATACACTTCCTCTCGTTATTTTATGCAGAGCTAGAAAAAGTGCTAGCACAGCACTATCTGGTATAAGCCCCCAGATCTTCACTCATGAAACCTTATGATCTTTTTATTAGTCTCTTTAAACAACAAGAAAAAAAAATATATCATTTTCATAAAAACTTTTTTGACTCAGCAATTCACTAGGTGGTATGAACGCTACCTTAGTGTATGTGAAGAAATACATGGAAATTCACTACAACACACTGTAAAGGCTTCACATCAAAACATTTCTGTCATCTTGAATGCATTCAGGGTTTTGGATAACTGGTTGATTTGTATTTTCTTAGGAGGAAGATGGGGAATGGTAGGAAGAAACTAATTGTTTCTTCTCATTGTTTGAGCTTATTTTCATGTATTCATAAATTTCTTGTTAACATATCTGAGTTAATTATCTGATTCATGCAGACACTAGTGACCTGGGATGGTGACAAACTGGTATGTGTTCAGAAAGGTGAAAAGAAAAACCGGGGCTGGAAGCACTGGATTGAAGGAGACAAGTTGCATCTGGTAAGGGCTGATATACAGATACATAGCACATAACAGGCTGCAAAACAGTACGGTTCTTCCATTTCAAAGGTTTTGTTATTTATTCTAGTTAGGAAGGTCTTTATTTAGACAGCTCTGATCTCTGAACTCTAAGGAAATCCCCTTTCTGCTACATCTCAGGAATGCTCAATTTCTTTCCAACTGCTCCCAATTAAGACAAAACCCCGCAGTGCCTTTTTTGCTCCAGTCCGCTGCCCTCCGGCTATTAACCCTTCTTGTCACATTGCACCTCTAACATCTTCTCATTCCCCTTTAATCACTAGTAGAAAAAAAAAAAAAAAAAAAAGTATGGGGAAAAGATTGCAAGAAAAATGTTATTTTTTTCCTGAAAGAAGCACTATGCAATTTTAGCAGGAACTATGCAGTAATCCAGATCAGAAATCACTCTCTGGATACTCAAGAGGATCCTGCAAACAACCTACACTGGCATTATCTTGTGCTAGTACAATAAAAAGATAAAACATTCAGACTGCTGAGATAGTAAACTGGGGTCCAAAGACAAACACAGTGAGCCCAGTGGAGGCCAGAAGGGCCATGCAGGAAATGAGCAGTCAGTGGAGTATGGAAAGATTTCAAATAACAGAGTACATAATGAACATGATTCCAGAGTTTCTTGGGAGAACAATCAAGAAATGGGCAAGATAATGTTGGATGGTGCAGTAGGTGGGTGCAGAAAGATTATGGAGAAGAATTTATTAATTTCTATCTCATTATATGCATCTAGATATCTACTCCTTGACAAGTTTACCCTACAGATAGTTGGTATGGCTAGCCACATTGCCTGAAGTCTGTATGCTTGAAAGGTCAAGGCAATGAATTAAAAACACAGCATCTGTCACCTAACTGAAAGCCAACTGTCCAGCACATGTTTTCAACTCTATTTCAATACATATTGAAAAGCTGACCTAACAAAGATGCTACATGCTGGCTCCAGGATTCAGCCTAAGGCTGGGGGAAGCAGAGAGACCAGGCAGATTCTCACAGGACTCTTCAGAAACTCTATTGCAGGTTAGGGCAGCTGCTGGTCAAAAGGCCAGCTTCAGTTCACCTTTGAGCCTTATCTGGTACAGGAATGCTGGCTAATCAGAAGGCTAATCAAGCTGGGTGCACTGCAATGTACAGGTGTGCTACACTTTAAGAGATCAGATGCAATACTGGGCAAAAATGCTGTATTGATCTGGCCCCTGAAAAATGGCTGGGCACATCTCTGGAGCAAATGTCCCCGTCCTTTTGAAGCATCCTCCCTTTTTTTTTGTTTTAAATTTCCTCGTTTCAGTACTTCTCATGAATTATTAGGTAATGTGAAATATAAACTATTACAGTATGTTGTGCTAATAATTGAGCATGAAATAGCCTTGCATTAAAGAGCAATTTTTATGCATTTTGCATGTTTATTCTTCTTAGAGCTCCATTCATGTGTCAAAATCTAATTACTGCTACATGTGGTGCATGCCTGCCGATTGGTTGCATATAATTCACTATTCTTTCCTTATGTTCTCTTTTTCATAAACTTACTTTTGTAATGCAGTGGCACAGTTGTAGTAATTTCTGGGGAGAGCTGCTGGGTATGCAACTTGTATACCACTGTATATACCACTGTATTCTTACCAATTGTTTTAATACTGCAGGAGCTGACGTGTGAAGACCAGGTGTGCCATCAGATATTTAAGAAGAAAAAATAAAACTGACCAGAAAACAACCCAGATCTTCATCACACTATCATCCTGTTATGTTTTGTCTAAAAAAAAGAACCAAGCCAGATTTGCAATAACTCTTTGACACAGCTATGTGAACGCATTTTTGTGCGTGTTTATGGAGAGAAGCACTTTTTATAGAAATAACATCAAACAGTTATAAAAAACATCTTGGGTTTTTTTTTTTTTTTTTTTTTTTTTTCTTTTCAGTCTGGAGCTAAATAAAAGTAATTGTCTTTCAAATGATGCTTTCCTACTCTCTCTGTGATCCTTTCCAAAGGAACACCCTTTAGCAGCAAGGCTAAAAATTAACAGTCACAATTATCTCGACCACAGTGTATCTCTCCACAGTGCTGTAATATCATAATGTATTTGGATGACTGAGTAAAATTGCATATTTGTTAGACTGTTTTTATTCAATTTAGTCCTGGATCACTAAGTCCACAGTTTCAGGCAACAGGGTGACTCACTGAACAAGATACACAGCCTTTCACATATAGGTTATTCATATTAATTTGGCCCACGTATAGCTGTTAGACCTCATAAATGTCTCATGGCCAACATGAGATGCTGTAGCTCCTTAATACAGTCCTAACAGATCATTGACAATGCTGCTAACCTCCAGTTAGAACTGGCATCCTACTAATAATCCCAGTGGAGAAGTCAGCTGTTTGAAGCACTCTCTCCATTCAAGAGTTGCTCCACAAAGTCAATATTAAGGCGTACTTACGGCTGTCAGAGGAAAACTGCAGAGTTTACACAGACTGCATGTACCCCATGCATGAAGAGTATCAAGCGCATTGAGGTTTGAGTTTGTAGCTAGCTTTTAGAGACTTTAAAAAGAAAAGTCATTTCCATGCAACTCTCTTCAATTTTATTTAGGGTTTTTCAAAAGACTTCATGCTCTTTGCTATAGGCAAGTTTAAATTAACCATGGATGGTGAGAACTACTTCAGTAGATGGAAACTAAAATTATTCAACAAAATGTGTATGCATATTCCACAGAACTGAAGAAGGGTTTGTATGCCCAAAAGCTCATCTGTTTTTTCTAACTGTATGAATCATCTGCAAAAGTCCAAATCTGATTAATATGTCAGTAACACTTACATGGCTGTGTGCATAGAATTGTAAATACATATGGAGAGATATTTTGCTTCTCCTGAAATAAATTTGATCTGACCTTATTTTTTTGCAAATTTAGAAAATGAAAGTTCCAGACTTTTTAACAGGGAGATGGAAAATGATCAAGGTTGTTTACGCTCCACAACAGTATTTTATTCCCGCACATACTGATATGCAAGACCTTGCAGCCTTCTTTACAACTGTATGCACAGAACTGGAGACAGAGGAGATATTCCTTATGTTGCATTATAGTTACTTCCAAAGGTATACTCAATTGCATCATATTTGTGATATTAGCTTGGTCTCTAAGCTGTACAAAGTCCCTTATCTCCTTGTCAGCAGATTAAATACTTGTACTGAAGGAACAGACCTCGCTGGTAAATCACAGAATGCTCATTCACATTTTTTTCAGCCCTCTGGCATGCAGTACTGCCTCAGCTGTTTTGAAGGATTACCATTTGCATTGATTCTTTTCCTCATGCAGAATATTACTCAAGTACAACTAACAGGAAGGGAATTTACCAGCAGCCTTCTGATCCAGAGAGCAGAAAAGCCTGTCTTATAACAAAAGCATTTCCTAGTGAGTACAGCACTGGGCAAAGAGTCAGTACCATTGCTTGTCACTGGACTTTTCGAATGACAACGAAACAGGTGTGTAGGAAATGTTTATGATGGGATTTCTAAAAATTCTCTGCATCGAGCCAGTTTTGTTCCCTGAAAGCCAACTGGTTAAAAGAAGAAGGCAATACTCCTGTAGGATAATGCTGTAAATGCTCCCAGCAGTAACGCTCTGTGGTTACTTTGTAAGATGCTATCTTTCTGTTAAGCTCTGAAAGTTCACGTAGGTAGTATGTGCACAAAATGGCTTTCAAGTTTTCCATGAATATCCTACCCACTCAGCTGATTTGCTGCATGTGAAATATGTCTATTCCACTGCCATCTGGCAAAAAGTCTGAGGTTTCTAAATCAGCATTACTTTAAGCTCTGACAAAGACAAATAGAATTTCACCAAAAAAAAGTTGTTTAATTACATTTGCTTGTGTTCTTTTTGACCAGAGGTACTTATTTTGCCTTTGTGAGGAGAGATTAATAGAAAGGATGAAAGCATTCAGATTTATTCTGAGGGTTTTTTTTTCCACTAGAACACGTTCTTTTCAGGTTTAATTCCTGATTGATTGGAAGGGCAAAGGTTGCAGATATTTTAATTTCAGCTTGCTGATTACACGTCATGCAGATGCTAAAGATTAGAAGAAATCATTTTGTGTATTTGATCATTTGTTTATTCAAAATTTGCTCATCTCTTTCTACAAGTGTAGGGAAAAAGAACTGTAACAACCAAAGAGTCAGTATGTGTTTTTCCTGGAGGTACCCTAAAGCTAAAGAGTGCTTAAATTTCCTGGATGACCAGACTGAAGCAGTGCTTTTCCAAGACACTTTCCAATGCAGTTGTTCTAAAACCCAACGGAATACTTAAAGACATCTTTTCAACACACTGATTGAAAAATGCTTCTATTCCACTTAGAGTACATTCTAGCTTGGTCAGAGAAAGGCTGTTGAGCTTTAGTCACAAAAGCAGCTAAAGTCTTTGAAAAATTCAGTTGGCATGACAAGTGAGCCAAACGTATGCTCTCAAAATGTATATTTTATCTTTTCTGTGTACTTTTTTTAACTAAATTTCAACTTCTGAAATAATCATAAGGGCATCTAACTGTAGATTGGAGCATCATTTTGCCAGCAGTACGACTTGAGTCAGAGCACTTCTGTGGAGCCATTCCTTCCATTCAGCCAGACCAGGTCCTGAGATCAGGTCAGGCACATTCAGTGATAACACAGACTAGTATTATCCTAGGTACTAGGAGGTGCTAGCCTACGGACTCTGAAGCTGCAGAATTTAATGCATTTAGAGTTCAAAGTATCAGTGTCAGGAAACTGGGTATCAGGGTTCGCTGTCATTGATATCTGCTTCAAAGATTCAATAACGAAAGACTGCAATAAACATCCTGAAGATTTTAGGTTCAAGGTTTTTAAGCTAAACATTTTTCTTTTCACTACGATATTCAAAGCACAAAACAGAAAATATTAGCATGTGACATATGGGAATTTTTTCTCTTATGTCCAAAAAATTATTTGAGATCTGACATTTATCTAGATATATACCATGCAGTATACTTTTTTAAATATATTACCAGCAACTTAATCTAAATTAGACTCTTATTTGCTAAACATTTTTGGGAAGCCAGTATCAGTGAACTAGTCAGGAATAACACCTGGAAGATGAGCTTTACTGGGTAAGGGATTAAGGCAGAACTGAATGACTCCCTTTGTGAAAAAACAGCCTTGGTTCTCTAAAAACACAGATTGCCGTTTGCTACTAATGGGTGCCTTGAGTAGCATTACAGCAAATTGCTTTCCTTGATGGCATAAACTGAATACACAGAAAACACGAACACTTAGTTAAAATGTTAGCACATCAAAAGTCACTAAAGGAAAATAAGTATTTTCCAGAGAAGGGCTTTGTATGATCATAATCAAACTATTTCTGTTTTAGTGAACTTGTGTCATTTAAAATGGGAAGCAGAGCCAGATTTTCTATTGCCATGATGACTGCACAGTCATTCGGCAGCCGTGAGAAATGAATGTTAACTGCAACTATATCACAATGGCAGGAATAAGTTAACTGCTGGCCACCAGGCTGCAGGATCCCATGTGGTCCCCAAAGAATGTCTAGACAGCTCCAGTCCTTGCCCTAGTGTAGAACTCCAGATACAACAACTGATTACAGCAACACGCTTAGCAGACTCTTTTGGTTACACGTCTTCCTACCTGACTCACCTTGGTTAGCTTGTGTTACACTGAAACATCCCTGCCCTACGAAATTCTACAGGGGCAATGCAGAACTCCAGGAGGGTAATATTTATCAGTAGATGATCTTTTAACTGGCTGAACTTTTTGAATGGAGCAAGTTAACTCAAGGGAATTGCAGAACATATTTTAGTAGAGTAGTTTAACTCTCTGTAATGCTCTATTTGCACAGCATGAAGTGCAAGGCAATGAAGATTCATGGCCCTGAGCTCTGACTTGGCCATACTTCATAAACTGTTTTTTTTTATTGTTGTTGTTGTTATTGTTGTAGTTGTTGTTTTCACAAGGAAAAATCTCTTTATTCTGTTGATACAGTTTAGGTTTGCTTTTTGTTCCAAAGCTATGAAGAAAAAAATTCTGTTTAGTTTACTCTTGATCTCAATATAGAAAAACCATAAACTAGAGTGTGCATGAATACACTATAATAACTTCACATATGTGTTATTATTTACGAAGTATATCACAGAACTCCGTAGCTGTCCTAGTGCAAGTAACTTAAATAAAAGGAGACCTAGAACATATGAGGAATCTTCAAATGAAAAGCAGAACATATTTTGACACCTTGGAATGGAGTTTAAAAAAAGGTCCAAATAACCCACCTCTCGCTGCAAATTTGTTTGCTAATGCAAGCGGACAGTGATTAAAATTCACTATTGCTGCATTGGATGTAACAACAGTGCCACAACTTACCAATAAATCTGGGCTTGCAAAGCATTTATTACATATGCAGTCCTTTGCCTAGTCTACCAACAATCGTAACCATCACGACTTCTTAACATAAACACTGTTTATGTTATGTTAACACTTAGTGTAATTCTGCAGTCATATATCTGTACAGATTCACACAGAGCAGTCAGTTTCACCTTAACCAGTTTACAAACCGAATCACTTTCTCAAATATTAGATGAATGCTGGAGCACTTGGGCTGCATGTTTTAGTTGTTTTCTGGATTCCACTTGGACTAAAGAACAAAATATGGAAATATTTCAAACAATTGGTCTCAGATTGTTAAAAGACTGCAACTCACCCTTCGTCCCTGACCATCGGTTTTGGTAAAGAAAACCATTATGCTTCTATCCTTTCCTGTCAGCTACATCAACAGCAATTCATCTCTACTGACCGAAGGGCATAAAGGTAGCCTGTTGCTTTTATCACCTTTTTTTAATCTCCTGCATTAAAAAGATGCCAGAGAACATCTTCAGGTAGGAGAGGACCCAATTCATGAACTTCTGTACCTAGTTCAATGCCAAGTCATATTATCTGGCAGTTTTAATCATAGAGAGACAGAAAAAAAAAAAAATCAAAAAAAACACTTGTTTCATGTAACTCTCCTGAATGTGTAAGATTTTAGCCATGTCCAGTATGGTGAAGTAAGCAGCAAAGTACAGTATGCCTGTCCTAATGCATGCTACAGGTAAGTTTTCTAAAATACTTATTACTAATATGCTCCACGTCCCTTCAGAAGCTATTAAGCCAATGGCTTGTGAAGCCACAGAAGAATCTAAAGCATCTACTCTGAAGACAAATGTTTTAATTCAGTGATTTTTTTTTTTTTTTTTGCACTCTTAGGACTGAGTTATGAGGGGTGAAAACTGTGCATCGTGTCCTACACATTCTTCATGGTCAAGGCCTAATGTAACTCTATCCATTTCTGATTACAAAACAGAATGCATTACAAACTTTGGAGTTGGTTGTTTGTATGTGTTCTGTTCTGTTCAAAACACTTAAAGATTTACCATCTTCCAAGGATGCCAAATAGGGTAATTTAATTAATAGCAATGCTTTGAGGAAGGTAATAAGGAAGAGTTTTAAACCATTTGTGTGTAATAGAAGAGAATTTAATTAGTGTTTTTGTTTTGTTTTGTTTTGTTTTTAAATAAAAATGAGTCATATGATAAGTGAGGTTTTTTCTATACTACCTTGTTCACCATATAAATTTCTCAAAAGCCTGGTCTACACTACAAAGGCTTATTGCCAGAAATTTCCTTCTGCCACTAAAGGTATACATACAAATCTGATGTAAGCTAGTAAAGTCCAGTTTTTATCTTGCCCAAATCAAATCTACTTTCCCAAACAAGAGAATTCACTCAGCCAACACACAGTCACCAATAAAAATACCCCTGATACAATAACCCTGGCAGCTATAAGCTCCCAGCTTCTATTTGCAGTCAGAGCCAGTCTTCTGAGACCCATCTCTGAGAAGCCCCTCAAATGACTCCATTGCTCATTTCTGTTACATTTAACATAAAAATATTCCTCAGTTGTCACATATAAAAATCAGATAACATTTATAAAAGTCTATATTTAAATAATTTAAAATTTCCAAATGATCACAGATTAAGCAGGTCCCTATCTTGTAACTGCTGAAGGTGGAGAGTATCTCTTGCAAACACAAACTCGTCTAATGAGGCTGGATTTTGTCAGCAAAACTGTTGAGTAGCAGTGTCATATCATATAAGATCAGGTGGAGGAAGATTTTTTGTAAAGAATGGCCCAATGCAGCCCTTTCACATGCACAAAATATATCATAAAGGAAATAGTTCCTGTTTGTCAACTTCATGCCAATAGCTGCTCACCTGCAAGTGTCTACATGAAATCCTGCTTAAACAAAAATGAGAAAATTCCCTGTTTCATTGGAAGGGAGGCTGTTGTGATGTTCCTTAGATTAAAGGCAAGAAACTGCCAGGTAGAAGCATGCACACACTTTACTGTTATCAACTGACCCATGGTGATTTTTTCTACTATGGTAACTTGCTTGTGTATCACAGACTGTGGACCTGAAGTTAACAGTGCAGAGACTGATGAGTGAGGAATAGGAACTGCGACACTTGCCTTGCTGCAGTGACTGATCTGTGATCAAGGCTGGTCCACACAGGAATAATTTATGGATATAAATATTTCAATACCAGGATCAGTGATATTTTTTTGTGAAAGTATGTGTACATATCATAAAATGCATACAGCTATGCCTGTATTAAAATGTGTTACAGAAGTATACGTTATTCCCTCCTGCCCTCTTGGTAAGGAAAAACAGCTGCACCAAATGAAGCACATTTATGCAAGCTACTATTTTTAAAAGTTTTTTTGTCCAACACAAGCAAATTATCAGTAAAATGGAAAAAGAAAACCTGATGACAAAAGCAAAACAAAACAACAACAACAACAACAACAACAAAACAAAACAAAACAAAACAAAAAACAAGACTGGATTTAAAAGCAGCAGTGAATATTATATTTAGATAATTTTATTTAATTCAATAAAAGGCTTTAAAAATTATCATTTAAAAATACGCGACCATCTTCTAAAGCATTCTTCCCCAGCCGGATTCACTAAAGGGGTCCAGGTCCAGACAGCGGTCGGGAAAAAACCTTGGGGGAGGAACAGAGTGAGGGCGCCACCGAGTGGCCGCTCTCTGCTGAGCGCGCAGCTGCGGGGGCACGCAGTGCATTTGTTGCCTGAGTGCACAGGCCTCGTCACGAACTCAAAGCAACAAATACTGTCTTAGCTGTAATTTTATGTCTCCATAATATATTGAATAAAATCAGATAAAACCGACTTTTTTTTTTTTAAGAACAGAACTGTTAAGACAATGTGTGTACACTAAAACACATCACAATGTTAAAAGTGCTTTTACTTTGAGGGGATTAAATTCCAACTACATATTAGTTACACATTACTAAAAATCATCAGTTTTAATTTGGGTGGCCATATAAAAATAGTACATATCCATTTCAGACAGTAGAATTCAATTAGCCTCTTCACAAAGTAAAGGATATAAAACCATGCATAGGTGGGAGCTATTCTTACTAACTGGGGGGGAGAGGGAACTGCATGTGTCAGAGAATGGTAGCGTTTTCAAGAAGATAACATGCAGTTCCATGACAGCTGATGCCAGTCTAAAGTGGTGCTCCTTCTATTCCCTTCTAACTGAAATCGCACTGCTCAATCGTATGCACTATGCCAGGGCCGGTATTCATCTGACCCCACAGAAAGTTGATTCAGGGAGCTAAAATTAACTCTTCAAAACATGAACAGTCTTCTATTAAAAAGTTTCTGGGTTTTGTTGCCTAAGTCAACTCACTATAGAATCAGACAAGCATTACTGCCACAGTGTAAAAGAAATAGCAAGATTAGTTGCAAGATGAATCATTCATTATTGCAATAAACTGTTTGGAAACAAACAATGCAAGAATTGGAAAGTATTTAGTCATTAGCTTTCCCTGCTAGGCAACACTTATGGGACTAATAGAAAGAAAAATTATTCAGAAAATTAAAACATACATCATACGATTATCACTTGTCTGCTAATATACAAACCATATAAAAGCAGTTTACCTTTTTAATGTTTAAAATTATCTACATTTTTTTTTACATTATTGTCTACCTTATTTTTAAATGCACAGTTCTACCAACATTTTTGTTTTACCACATGTTCTTTAGTATATGGCATATTCAGGATAATTTATAAGAAGAACAACACAAGAGGGTTTGGGATTGGATTGTTAGATAGATATTTAAGATCCAAAGCATTTCACTTACTCCATGCCAGTGAATTTCTTGATACTAAAGGTTAAAAAGGGGCATGTTTTCAACAGGCTATGAATATTAAAAGAAAAAAAAAAATTCATTACACTCAAAATGGAAGGACTATGTTGAAACTCCATTCTTTGAAATGTTCATTCAAATCCATATAGCGTCTAACAACTGTTGTTAATAAGCGTCTGGCCTTACCCCAACTACATATACACTAGGATGTTGGATAAAACCATGATGCTTTAAAAAAAAAAAAAAAATAGAAAGGAAAGAAAACTATCCTAGTAAAGACTTCAATACACCTCTGGTTATCCCAGCAGCTATTGCTGCTAACATAGGGAAAAGTTCCTGGGACTTTTTGCAGGAAAAGAACAGAATCTGAGAAACAACTCAGCTCACTCACTGAACTCATTTAATAATTCTTAGTAAATTGTTCCAACTATACAACTGGCATTCAAGGTCCTTCTTAAACCTAAAGCTTAAGCAGACATCTTTCACACGCTACCAATCCTTCTGCCTGTTTAGTCCTAGATTTCCCATGGATATCAAGGCTAATGGTTTTGACTGCTAACCAAATTGCAGAACGATGCTTGAGACAACAGATTTTAAAGTTAGATTGAATCACTACTGGTTTTTTTTTGTTTTTGTTTTTGTTTTTTTACAAAGACCAAAAAAGAGTTATTTACAGAAAACCAAATGCTGCCTTTCCAGTCACCTTGCAGCTACTCACAGTGTTGCCCACCCTTGATGGGAATAATATACTTTGTTTCCTTCTCTACTTCTATTTTCAGCTTACCTTCAAACACTTCTACTGGTTGTCGCACAAAGCTGAGGCAAAAGCAATCAGTACAAAAACCTGCTTTCAACAGTGAATGAGGCAAAGCCATGACAGGGTATGGGAAGCATACAGTCCCAGGTTTTTGCTCAGCATTAGAGCATACAAAGAAGTTACAGAAGGAGAGAATAGTATGTGGCTGAAAATTGTTCTGCATTGACTTCCAACCACTGTGTCCCGCTTGTTTATCATCATTACCATCACTGGGGCATATATAAAAGCATTCCTCTAGCCAACATGAGAGGAGTTGAACCAGAAACCTCCAGAATTAAAAGCCTAAACTTTCTTAGCCTGAACTAAGACTTTATATTGATCCTCACTCCTCAACAGATTATATACCTCATCTTTGTGAGTGAATTTGTCCAGAAGATCTGAAGCCTGCAAATCCCATATCAGGTTCCTTTTATGTAATATATTGTCAAAGGACAGAAAAAGAGATGGCAAAAGCTAAAAGCATGAATCGATACACTCTGACTTAAAAAATAAAAGCACCGGACAGAGATGGTTGTGATAACTTGCACTCCTCAGACTGGATGAAGAGGGAACATAGCACACACTGCTGCTATTGAATTACTTATATGACTGTATCTCTGCCCATGGAAAAGTTTAACAATTCAGGTTCTATGAGAAATGGGAAAACAAAAGAAACAGAGCTTGTATTGGACTTGTGTATATAACTACATTGCTACATTTGCCTCTGGCAATATGTTATTTATGTGTGATTATTATAAAAGAGTGAGGATAAAATCTAATACAGCTTTCTTCTCTGTCTGCAGCCATACACAAGTAACTTGTTACTGTGCTTTTGTGAAAAAAAAGAAACTTCAAATACAAAGACATACAGTCAGTGCTACAGAAATGCCATACAGCATTGTGATTGCTGTTCAAAGTACAATGCAAACCGAGAAAACATATAAGTATGCAGCTCAAACCACAAAGATAGAGAGGTCTTAACCTTTCTTGAAAAAAAAACTACATATTACAACTACTGTGAAAAAAAAAAAAAAGCCCCCAAACTGTTGACAGAGCCTCTTTCCACTTGGCAGGCATATCTTAAGAGTATGGTTGTGGATTATGGTCACATTCTGGGTTTCTAAAAGCTGCTCCTGACACCCTGTGTAAATTAGCCTCACCTGAAAACAAAATCTAGTAGTAGGGTTTGAGTTTTATGTGCCTAGTGCACCACAAGCCTGATCTGCATTTGAGCCTGTGATGAAACAACAGCTATCAAACTGTAAAACAAAAAACTCCTTATAGCAGAGCAATAGGTCATGTGGGATGAGTGCTGAGGCAATAGGATCTTAGTAGTGAGAATGACAGCTACTCTTTAACCTCAATTTCCTTCCTTTTGTCTGTTGAGAAAATACACAACTGAAAGATTTTTTGCTGTCTTGTATCACCGCAGTCCCATCAAAGTGGCTTGGCATCGGTACCATCCCTTTGAAACAGATAATAATGTAGGGTATTTAAGACACAAATAGCGTCTGGTTCATTTTAGCTAAATAAAAATGTGATCTGAGAGTTTGACTGTGTATTGTCATGTACATTGCATACACAGATGTTACATCAGGGACTGAGACCTTACCTCTGCGTCTGGAAAACACGAAACTGCCTGATCTAGAGAAAACAAGCAACTTTGTGCATTCAGAGGCTATAGGCAATTACCAAAGTCTAGCCCCTGTCACATTGACTAAGTGTCCATAGTGCTGTTCTTAAACTTCCTTTTATTCCCACTTTATGTCTGGATAAGATATAACTCTGTCAATCTTGTCTAGCATTAATAGAAAGCAAAAGTAGTATTTTCCACTTTCCAGTGTGCTGGTGCAACAGATCATTCAGATGATTGGTAATGCTATTCAATAAACATTCTGTGCAACCTTATGAAAAACCCTATGTTGAAGCATTTTCTGAGCACACTCCAACTCTGTGGTCACCAGTGATAAGGTAATAATATATAATAGCAATTAAAAGTGAAAACAAATCAGTATTTTTGACCTGAATTCATGAATATCATTGAAATTTTAAAGTAGTCTGAAGTAGGCTGAAATTTTTAAGTAGCTATTGGACTGATGCTCATCAGAGGAGAAGAAAAAATGTTGGTTTTTTTTTAGATCATGTTATCTCAAGACTATATTCAGGGCAAACTAAACTCGCTGAATCAGATCTTTGAAACAGTTTGACAGATAGGTGTAAAGAAAAGCAGAGAAAATGGAATAAGTTTATCTGAAGTCTCAAAACTCAATAAAAGAATATTAATAGCAACATTCAGCTATAGTGGAAGGCATTGAGAATCTGATTAAAAAAAAAAAAAGAAATTATATGCTTTGAACTTGGAATACCTAGGAGGATATATACTGCTGCATTCTACTTTTGTGATTTCAAGGCCTGCCCTTTTGCCGCTGATCTTAATGGAAGTGGAATCATGCCAAAACTGTAACTATGGCTTCCACAACATAAAATGTGAAGAAGCAAGTGTTCATAAATCAGAAGTACTAGCAGGTTATCAAGATCATTCCCGCTAAGTGTTTACATAAATGACATAGAGATAGCATTTATCTAATGAATCAAATGTATTCAAAGAAGCTGTAGCACAAGAGGGTAGGAACTTGTGTCTTTATATTATGTACAGCAGTTCTGTTTACTATCACTTATAACCTATATTTTTGTCAGTGTTCCTTGTTTATGGACATCTCTCTCCACATTATTACCACGTGAGTAACATTGCTACCACCATTAATTCCTTACATTATATTTTCTGTTTAAATTCAATCTGTTTAAATTCTGCCTAAATATCAGATGCTGCTAAAAATATTGATGATTATCCTCCTGCAGATTTAAGGAAGATGGCATTTTGAGCTCCCTTAATACCTTTCAAAAAATGACTGAACCTTTCTACTGAAACTTGAAAATACGAGCTCACATAGGTGCCCTGTTCAGATGAAGACATCCAATACAAAAAAAATCTAAACCCACATGGCTGAATTTTGGCAGAATTGTAAGCTGAAAAGGCAGGCCTGTAATGAAGGTGTCAGGTGATGTTATGTTAGGTGACTTCAAATATAAAACTTCCAATCCCTTTCTTACATAGTGCAGTATCTGTTTTCTTTGTATAAACCACATATATGATTGTATTTGAAGCAACAACTGTTTTTTGAAACTACCAGTTTATGCACCATCAGGCTGCTACTGAGAGGTAACTGGTTTTGGAGAGGAAGGGATTATTTTTTTTCTAATATGAACACTACACTCATGACAGTTCTGCTAAAAGTTCTGATTTCTTTACTGGTATTTTAATTCCTCATTATTCTAGTGAGTTTAATAATCTGATCTCTGTGCATGAGTCAGGATTGTATCCAACAGTAGTAGCATGTTTCCAAGAGAGTGAGAAGAGACGCAGGCTAGACATCTTAGACTGAAAGAGACAAACTGCATTCCAAAATGTTGTATCCCTGACCTGCAACAAACTGAACTAGTATAGTTTCTAGGAAGCTTTTAATTCAGATTTACAGTGGGCTTTGTCTCACAGCTCCGCCACCTACATGTTAATAACACCTTTTCTTTAAACCCAGTGCATTCCATCAATCTTTACCATCTTCCAGGTTAAGGCTGCAATGAGTTTTCCTTCAGTTCACTGCACTGCAACTATTAACTCTTGGCAATGAACAGGACTTCACATTTATTTTGTGTATGAAATGGACACTTTACAATACTATGGAGTTGACCTAAATATATAAAAGCCTCTGTATATTCTAAAAGAAAGGATGTAGTAAGAATAATACAGTGATTTATGTTACAAAATAACTCACAGAATACTTAAGAGAATTAATAAGCAATCCATAAGGCTACCTCAAGATAACAGAATTAGTCAAGCTCAGACATGCTAGCAAACTGGGATCCAAAGTGAAATGCAGTGATCCTGGGAGGTGCTAAATATCCCCACAGAGAAAATAAGCAATGGTTGAAATCTGGACAAACAAAGGAGAATTTGTATAACAGTGGTGGTGTCCTGGAGAGAACAATCCAGGCAAAGAAATATCCTCCTCCGGACAGAGCTGCTGACTGTAACAAGCAGCAGCACACACTGTATTTATTACACCAGGTTTGGAACTAGCTAGGAACACCTGTTAGATTTTCACCTTTTTTCGTATTTTCACCTTTTTTCGTATTTTCACAATACGAATTTCCAAGCATATGAAATGAGGCATACGGATATGGCTCTACTTCCAGACCTCCAGTCTTTATCTAAGAGAAAAAGAAAATGGACTGGTGTTTTATTGTTAGCCTTCCCCCTCTCTGTTAAAAATCATTTGGTACACTGAGGATAAGCCATAGGTGTTCGTGATTAGTATTCCAAAATACTTTCATCTTTTTCTTTGGAAGATCAATAATGTGCAGTTTTGTATCTTAAAATGGTCTATCCTGTTCCCAGAAAACTTTTTATTGCCATACAAATTCAACACTTGACAATAATTTCATAGCCAAAAGGATCTAAACTGAGATATCTGAAAAGTAAGGTTGAACAGACTGGTTATTCTGAGAAGCAAGAGCCCTCTAAGGAAGAAAATACCACTAGGTCAAACCAACACCATAGCTGCTTCCTCCTTAGAACAGTTGTATCTCTTGGCACAATTCCATTATTGCTGTAGTGTTTCTAACTAAATCACCTATAATAAAAATGTGGAAAATTCCACTATTAAGAACTCTAGTAAAATTTTTTAATTTTACAGAATTTAATGTGTTAGAATACAATTGTTTCAACTACCAGCACTTAGCTGGCCAGTTGTAGAGAACAATTTTTTTTTTTTAAATATGAAAAAAATCCTTTTTAATGCTTTGTGCTGAGACTTTCAAGAAAATTCAGAGTAGCTTTGCAAATACAGGAAATGTGCCCTGCAATGCCATATTACCAATTCCTTTATTATACCCTTCATTACAAACACATACCCACACTTCACAGAAATGCTATTTGTGCTTCTAACAAGAAGACAGTTGTAGAATGGTACCAAACACTGCATCGTAAATATTCTTGTACAGCTTTATTCTGGTTTCTTAAGGAAGCAAGGCCTATTACTACACTCTACTGATCTGTAACAATTTCATCATCTGCCCTACATCATTCCTCCTCCTCTTTCCTGTTTTTCATCTTGAAGATACCCAGTAGCCACAAAAATAATGGCAGACAGATAAACCCAAGTTTGTGCCCTTCCTCCAAGATAAAGAAAGTGCTACATTTTTTTCAGGCCTGGGAGGAAACAGCCAAGTGCCCAGCACGCACATATGCTGCCCCAAGTAAATTGCGGTATTATTGCATAGCCAAGCAGGCAGGTGCGTGAAAGGGGCAATGAGGAACTGCAGAACAGGGCAATATGCACAAGAAGCAAAGTTTGCTCTGTTCCGCTACTCTAGAAGAAAACACTTAGCCTTTTTTCTTTTTTTCTTTTTCTTTTTCTTTTTTTCCTGAAGAATCCCTCTCAGTAAATTGGCAATAAAAATAGCTGTTTGGTAGCATAAAAGAACTCAAAGTAGAGATTTGGGGTTTATCTAACGTCTTTGTATTGAACTTCTTCCTAGAGATAGCCTATGGTTCCAGCTCCTTTGTATATAACTGAAACAGTGGCTGGTACAGGATATAGAGCAAAGAATATGAAAGGAAAACACATACATGATAATATTTTCTCTGTATACCCATTTAATTTCCAGCAATTTTTGGATCGTTTTCTTCTTGATTCAGAAGTGTTACTCTTGTGTCTAACAGCTGTGAGAGATATTTCTTATTCTTAATATATGGAATTATTTGTTTGGTTGGTTTTTATTTCATCGCTTCTCTCCTACTGCAAGATCAGCATTGGCTTATACCCCATGTCTCTTTTCTGCATTTTGGTCTTTCTATTTTTACAGCTTCCCAGGAGAAGCTAACAGCAAACTAATTTCTTCCTTTTCCTGCTGTTATGTTCTTGACTAACTAGCTCTTCATCTTTCCCTTGCTTATTCCCCTGTACTACCTTCATCTCTATCTGGGCAGGGCCTTGTTGAGTTTTTCAGAGAAAAATATATGTGTTGTTCATCCCCCATTACCTACATTCTCTAATGGGGGTATCTTTTCCCTACTTTTCTTCTTTCAGTGTTACAGCCTGTTCCAAACACCTCAGCTGTCTAAAAATTATGAATTAGATTCAAACGTCTTAAATTTTACTCAAATCATTACATTTAAGCAAGCTTATCCAGATTCAAAATCCTGAAATTCTGTACTCAAAGGTTTTAAGCATTATTCCACAATCATTAGTATAACAAAACTGAAGTGAAAAGAAAGCCTTAAATGAAAGTTGAAAGTCTAAACTCACCCATAATAGTTGACAACATTGTGCCCCTCTTCTTGCTTCAGGCACTTCTCTTCTCACGTACTTTCATTAGGTTTGTGTTTTTCTAATTTTAAGTATCTGTCTGTCTTTGCTCTCTTGGAGTGAAAGTAACAAGAGTTGAAATAATCCCTCTGTCATCCTTTTGTTTGTTTATGTCCTTCAAACTGTAAACACTCCAGGGCAATGTAATCATTCTCACTGTTTTGTCAGACAGAGAACATGAGGCTCCTAATTGCCAGGTGAACACTCGTATCACAACAAGTATTTTCTTTAACTGAATCCCAATGAATATATATATCCTTTGTGTTATTCCTCTCCTTTATAGAATTAAATTTGGGGTTGCAATTTGTAATTAAAGATGGAACTTTAATCTAGCAGCAATGCCAGGAGAAATTTTCTCAACGGTGGTTGCTTGTGCTTTGGTGCCTCCTGAAATCTCACATTCACCATAGCATTTCTACTAGATTCTAGTAGATAGCTCGATATGAGTCAACAAGGTGTCCTGGTGGCCAAAAGGGACAGCTGTATCCTGGGGTGCCTTCAGCACAGCATAGGTGGTTGAAAGAAGTGATTGTCCCACCACACCCAGCATTGCTGTGGCCTCGCCTCAAGTAGAGTGTGCAGTTTTGGTCTCCACAATGTAGGAAGGATATAAAATGCAGGACAGAATGTGTCCAATAGAGGGCAACAAAAATGGTGAAAGGACTAAAGGGCAAAACATGAGAAGCTGAGGATACTTGGTTTGTCCAGCTTAGACAAGACTGAAGGGCAACCTCATGGCAGCCTACAGCTTCCTCACGAGGGGAGCAGAGGGGCAGGCGCTGATCTCTTCTCTCTGGTGACAGCGACAGGACCCGAGGGAACGGCATGGAGCTGGCAGAGGAGGGTCAGGCTGGGTGTTAGGAAAAGGTTCTTCACCGAGAGGGGGGTCGGGCACTGGAACAGGCTCCCCAGGACAGTGGTCACAGCACCGAGCCTGCCAGAGTTCAGGAAGCGTTTGGACAACACTCTCAGACACAGGGTTTGGGTTTTGGGTGGTCCTGTGTGGAGCCAGGAGTTGGACTCAACGGTCCTTGTGGGTTTCTTCCAACTTGGGGTATTCTATGGTTCTATGATTCTGTTTGGGCTTGCCATTATCTGTAGCATTAACAGACAAAAAAGATTAAGAAGAGGAGAAATGTATCACACAGCCTTTCACACCTACAAGCTCTGCAGGACTGATGATGATCACGTCCTTCGTATCTCCTGAGAGAGACAGGGTGGGCTCCTTCCAGGGCCCCGTCACGCTCACCACTGAGGCCCTGGCCCATCTGACCAGTGCTGCCGTTGCGCGCCTGGAGGGACCACGCCGGGCAGGCGATGGGGATCTGAGGACCCTTCTCTGGGTCGCTCGCAGCTGCGCGGAGCCTGGCAGCTTCCACCACCATCATCTAATTGCGAGGTACAAAGTCACACAAGAGTGTCGTTGTGGACGGTGAGGACCCCGTTTCAGCTCCCACCACGCACGCCTCAACAGCCGTTACAGCCGTTACAGCCGTTACCGCCGTTACAGCCGTTACAGCCGCCCTGAGGTAACAGAGCGCGCGCTCCCGCGCCCGGCGACTACAACTCCCAGCATACCCCGCGACGCACAGCCGACGCGGCACCGACTACACGTCCCGGCATCCCCCGGGGCCCGCCATCCCGCTCTCGCGAGACC
>VXAA01001853.1:962951-984970 GCA_013399115.1 Anseranas semipalmata
CGGCGTTGTGTCCCAGCACAACTTAGCGGCAGGCCTGGCCGCGGGCAGAGCGCGGGGGTCCGGCTGGACCCGTAGGTCCCCCGTGGCTGCTCCTTGCTGCCCGTAGGCTGGAGGAGTTCCGGGGGTGAGCGCAGAGCGGAGCGCAGCTGAGCTGCCTGTTTTTGCAGTGTTTACGAGGAGAAATAAACCACAAGTTCATTCTGTGCCATCAGTTGTCACGTCCGTAAGTTTGGGTGCTGCACGACAGCTTTTACTTCTTGCAGTGTCTGACGTATGCGGCTGCTGGTTGTGGTAGCTTGATTCTGCTACCAGACAGTGGGGCGTTCTACGGTCAGAGGGTACCCATTGAGTTCCCTGAGATAAAATGCTCTTCAACAGCATTAAGTGAGCCCAACAGTCTTTCAGTGTCCGATTTGTAATGCCTGAAACATTTTAGAAAATCACTTTGCTGTACTTCATGTCTTTGAAATACTCTGGCTTTAGATTGCCAGTGATGAGAGTGGAAAGTCAGAGCCCGCTTTATAGTGGAAACAGTTAAACTTATCCCTCCCCCCGGTTTTTACAACATCATATTCCACTCTAAAACTTAGTGTTGGAATTGTGAATGGAAATAAATTTGTAATGTGCAAATACTGTTTTCTGTTGTGATAACTGGCTTCTCCATCTGTTATGGCAAGTGAAACAGAAGGAAGATTCATTTTCTATCATTTGTATTGGAAGGAAATTCTCTTTGCTTTGCTTTAGTAGTACAAGGGCACCAGGAAGTGTGTACAGAGTTGTGTAGTGCATCTTTTCCTTCATCTGTGCTGGAGATGCTATTTACGATATAAAAATATTGTGAATTTCACAAAAGTAGGTTAAACAGACTCACTGCCATTGGTACAGAAGTGATGTTTCCAGAAATCCCTACAAAAAAAAAAAAAGCAGATGAATAGAAAAGAGTAGCCTTCTGTCTGGCTGTAAAGCAGAATTAACTCCATTTATTTTAAGGTTTAATTTCAGCTTTCCTTCTTCCATCATTATTTATGCTAATTTTATATTGAATAACTTAGTATTCGCAATTTTTTTTTATCTCTAGCCTCTCCGACTTGATATCAAGAGAAAACTAACAGCTCGGTCTGACCGGGTGAAAAGTGTAGACTTGCATCCCACAGAACCATGGATGTTGGCTAGCCTTTACAATGGCAGTGTCTGTGTTTGGAACCACGAAACGCAGGTGATGACTTTGGTTTTCCTTTACTATGAACTTTTCGTAACTGATAGATATATTATAAGTTTCAACACCAAACATACAAGAAAAATCTTAAAATACTGCTACTAGTTGACTGTATTTTCCCCCGACTTGTATACAAAAGTCACTACAACAACAGACAAGAAGTATCTTGAGTGGTAGCTCTAATGACGCTTCATTTCATATGTGTTTATTTTCAAGAATGAATCCTTTGTGGATTCCTTGCAAACTCATGCCTTTCCTTCTGAGAGGTTAGAGGACTCTCTTGTACTTGCCATATGTATTAGTGAAGGTTGAAGCATTAGACCTTTGCTTCTCTGTCCAGTATAGTTGAAATTGAGCAGCAGCTTTAGAAATTATTTGGGAGGAGGGGAGGTGTCTGGGGAGAATGAAGGGAAAACAAAAAGGTGAACAAACAGGCGAGTATCTTCCCTCTTGAACAGGTATGCTGCCTTAAAAAAAGTGTGTGTGTAGTGTTGTAAGGTTCTTTGGAGGGTTGCCAAAGACAACATACTGGATGATGTTAAGAAAAGCTGATTTCAAAACTGGTATTTTCTTCAGTGCATAAACGTATTATTTTTATTTTTAGACTCTGGTGAAGACTTTTGAAGTATGTGACCTGCCAGTGAGAGCTGCCAAATTCGTGGCAAGAAAGAACTGGGTTGTTACAGGAGCTGTAAGCTGTCATCTTGTGATTTCCATATGCAGTACTAGTTTCTCTAAATCATTTTCATGCCATTTCTTTGTACATCACTAAAAATATGATTTGATATGAATTTGCAGAAGAGAGAGGAATACTTTGCTACAGTTCCCCAAGAACTTTCTCCTTTAAGTAAACTTAGAAACTTAAACTTTTCATTTCAAAGGACAGCGACCTAATATGGTGGCTAATTCTATATCTAGTGGAAGGTAGGTCTGGATTCAAATTTCACTGTCAACTGGAGTGCATTCAGCACCCAATTTCAACTAAATCATTAGTAGTGCTACTTTAACAAAGCTGAAACAGTTGATTTTTCAAGGTAAGATGACTTAAAAGTTGCTTTCTACTCTTGTTCCTGGTTATATTCAAAATAACATTTTTTAGAGTTTTGTTCACCTCTAGAAAAATACTCTGGTTTTATTCAATGAGTCTGCTTTGAGAGGAATTGTTTGATTCTAGTCATGGTAACTGCTTTTTCTTGATGGAATGAACATTGATCAGTTCTTAGTCTGGTGTCCAAATTATTGCCATGTTATAATTATGGCACATTAAAGTAGGAGATATGTGTCAAAATATGAACAGTGTTTTAATGCAGTAACTTCTTGCTGAAGGGCTCTGCAGTTTGTTCATGAATCAGATCGGTCATTAAAGAGTTGTACACGGAAGGCACAGGTAGTCTGTTGAAAAGTCAGAGTTTTCTCTGATAATGTTTTTTTATCTAAATTGAAGTAAAGCCTGAAATTTTTTGTCTCATGTTTTTTCTGTCTAGTCTTCTGCCCTATACACAGAGTAAATAAACAATTTCTTGTCATTTCATTGTCTTATGCTGCCATGACACGTTTAGTTCAAGTGATCATAAGTCAGGGCTGTTTCCCTTCTCTTCTGCCAGCACAAAAGTTCAGACAGATGCATGGGAACTGGATTAGGAATTGATGAAGTTTAAAATCTATTTTTATCAGCTTAATTTCACCTGGATCAATTCCTCAGTCTGATTCACTGTGCAGCTGTATCGGTCTTAGCTTTCCCAAGGGAGGCTGCAATACAGTGACAAAGAAATGATAAGGAAAAGGCAAGACAGTGACTATGAAAATGTGACCTTAGTCCTTGTTCATTCTTTGTGTTACATGTTCTCTGTGCTGATAGCCTGGTTTCAAAGGAGATCATGTCCTTTTCTGCCATTCTGTAGGTTGTTTTCTGTAGGTGTTGTTTCTTAAACAAGTATGTGTATGAAAGAGGAAAAGGGTGGAAGAGAAAATACTTTGGACAGAACAAGTAGTACAGAATCTATCACAACACCAGAGTTTCATTTACTCTGATCTTGTATGTCACAGTCACTAGTGAAAGTTCTACAACTTGCTTTATTCCTTGTCAGTTCCTCAAAATTGTTTTTTTTTATAAAAGGGTTTGGGAATACTGCTTTTTTTAACTGTATCTGAAAAATCAAGGTCTGTTTTTTCTGAAATCAAGATATCTTTCTTCTTTTTTTCTCTTTTTTTTTTTTTCCAACCCCTGCCACTCAATTGAAAAACAAGTTGAAATCACTTTTCCATTTGTTTTAGTGCTACAGTTTATTTCCTCCTGGCCCAACAGCATTAACATTATTGTAAAGCTGATGTTGGAGAATCTTGCTTTTCATTTTCATATCAAGCATTAAAATTTTCAAAGCATTTTTCCACTTTGCTTAATTTTAAATCAAAAGACCATTCTAAATACATCTTTTTAAAATGGAATTTTAGTTGTAAGTGTCTTGGAATAGGATTGGGTAATTTATAGACTTCTGAACCAAATTTTAATTTGTCTTATTAGGTATAGAAAATATTTTTTCTTAAACGTATTGTTGTTAGAGACTCTTTAATAGTGGAGTGTCTCATCTAACTACCCTGTATTGAATATGAGGTGTATTATACAAAGAGTCCTGTTTTAATTGTTGCTGCTTTTCATCTCTTTCACAGGATGACATGCAAATTAGAGTTTTTAATTACAACACCTTGGAAAGAGTTCACATGTTTGAAGCGCATTCAGATTACATTCGTTGTATTGCTGTGCATCCCACACAGCCTTTCATACTGACAAGCAGCGGTAAGACTTCTTTGGTGTATTTTGATATTTTTTTAATCACCTATTTTTAGGCTTCTGTTTTCTCTCTAGTAAGGAATTGCATGTTTTTTCCTGTTTCTGCTGAAACAGTAATCCTTGAACAAGTAGCCAACATGTCAGTTGTTATTTCTTTGCCAGTTATGTTCATGTTTTTTTAATGGAATGTCAATTCTACTTACAATTTAAAATAATACAGCTTATGTTCTTGTCAGAGAAGACCTAAGAACCTTGTTGCTGAATAACTGTCCAATGAAAAGTTCATGTACATGCTAATTAGCTGCCATTTGAGAGTTTGCCACACTAAAGTTCCTTTTTTAAAAAACATCTATATAATGGATTGGAGTATATTTTCAGTTGGCAATCTGAACTGAAGCAACAGGTAACTTGAATCTGTTTTCCCATCATACTTCTGAGTTCTTTGTTGTTTGAGCCAATCTATGTTACTTAGGAATGGAAAACCACAGTATCCCATCAAATCTTGCCCAAGAACATTATGGTCCTCAGCCCTTTTTACTCCTGGAAATCTTACTAATCCAGTCAGAGCTCTGCTAGAATGTAAAGAGCATTTTGTGTCAGAAGCACTGTAGTTACTTCTGTGTTTTGCTGTTGAAGCTAATATACTCACACTTGAAGTAAAGATACCAGGAAGCCAACTTGGTTGTTTCTGCTTCCTTTTCCTTAATGATCATCACAGTAGATGCCGCAGAAGGCAGCACAGGTCCAATTCTTAATATCTATAAAACAGATAGGTGATCTAAAAAGGAACAGTATATTTAGATGAGCTGGGCAGACTCATTTCTTAGTTTTATAATCATTTTATTGGAGAATCTTTTAGAGGAAACTTGTATTCCCTGTGGTCCTCCTGCAAGGAAGGACCAGTAATCTTACAGGTTTAAAAAAAAAAAAATACGTAACTTGAGTATTAACAGTGCCTTCTTTCAAGGAGAAGGGATGAATGATCCTTTAACTTGAAGTTACTAACAATTATTTCATTTCAGAATGTGTTAAACTAACTGAAGCTTGCTTTTCTTTTTTTTTTAGATGACATGCTTATTAAACTCTGGGACTGGGATAAAAAATGGTCTTGTTCTCAGGTGTTTGAAGGACACACCCATTATGTCATGCAGATCGTCATAAACCCAAAAGACAATAATCAATTTGCCAGTGCCTCTTTGGATAGGACAATCAAGGTAAAGCATTCTTTTTGTTGGTTTTTTTTTAGTCATTAATTAATTATCAGACAGCACACACAAACCAATAATATTATATGGACAGTGGGGTTAGAATTCTTAAAAGCAGGTGCGATAATAGAATTTCTATTGTGCAAAGACCTGTACCTTGGTCAAGTTACTATGCACATACTAAATCATTCAATAAATTTTACAATTCTACCTGTCACCTCTAATCATTGAAATATGGTTCTCTAAACTTTATTGATTGCTGCATTTCCACTTGGATTACACAAAAATATTTGGGAGGAGTTACACTATCAATGCGTAGTTCAGGAAAATAATTGAAACTATATATACAGTGGGTAAAGCCTTTAATTGTATTCATTTAAACAAACAAACAAACAAGTGAAATTGTTCCTCCCATTACTTATAAATCCTTTGTCTATCTTTTGAATTGATTCCAAAGGTGTCTTTAACTTTCTGATGATGGACCCTGAGTTTCATTTGCTGTGAAACTATTACTAAATATCTGGTACTGTAGACATCTCCAGACATCTGGAGAGTTAAGACTTCCTCAGGTTCCCTATAAATTATCAGTATGTCGTCTTAAAAAAAAAAAAAAGTTTTGATTTCATACATATTCAGATGCTGAGATTATATGTGTATAAATGTTGATGTGATGATCATGGGAAAATATCAGTGTATCCACAACTTGACTTGATTCATTTTGAGTCCTCATTTAGGATGAGATTTGTCATTCATTTAATGTAACTGGAAAAAAATAAAATTGGGTGCAAACATTGAACCATTGTGTGCACCAAAATTAGATTTGCATTTTCTCAGTCTTCTAGTTGGTTTCATAAACAGATATTTCTGCTTACAAACATTGTCTTATTTGGTTTTATGTCCTAAAAGAAAATGTTGAAAGAAACCAACTCCATTGCTTTGAGGTGTGAGCCCAAAGTGCACAACTCAGCATGTTTTTTCTGTTTATGGTTTTGTTTGGGGATTAGTAGTTTGAGCAGTTCTTTGTGTTCTTCACCTAAGAACAACAACCATATCTTTGGAATTCCATATTCCATATCTTTGGAATTCTAAACATACATTAGAATACATATTCTATTTGTCAAGTTTGACCCTGATGGGAAAAGATCAGTAAATCCACGTGGTTTTTGTGTGTTTGTTGTTTTTTTTTTTTTTTCTTTCTGGGAAGGTGTGGCAGCTTGGCTCTTCTTCACCCAACTTTACTCTGGAAGGCCATGAGAAAGGGGTGAACTGCATTGACTATTACAGTGGAGGAGACAAGCCATATCTCATCTCAGGTGCAGATGACCGGTTGGTTAAGATCTGGGACTACCAGGTGTGTGTTCAGCTTTGCATGAACTCTTGTACAGATTTAGCCATAGCAAAATCATTAATGGAGAAATGGGAAAAAGAAAAAGGAGATTTTCCTCATCCTTCCTTGGAAAGAAGGAAGTGGGGGCAATATTTCATGTTACATTTTCCAGATGTTGTTAACCATTTAGAAAACAAGTTGTGAATTCTACAAATTAACTTAGAGGTTATTTAAGTTAAATTTGACATTATGGTATTGTAATTAGTGTTAGCTTTGTTCCCTTCCCTCTCCTTTTGTGTGCACACGTGCACGTGTGCTTGTACTTGACAGTTCACAGGGGTCTTCAAATGAGTCATTGCATTATTGCCTCATTTGAATGCTCTACAGGAAAGAAACAGATTGAATCCAGGGACAAATGCTGGAACCTAGAGCTCATAAGTACTTCCTGTGTACAAATGCATAAATGGCCAGAAGGGCAAGGTAAAATTTGCTAGGTAGGAATCTCAGGTTGTTAAAGTGTAGTGTCCTAGAGTAAATGCAAGCTCAGAAGTTAAAGCTAGCAATATTCATTAAAGTATACATTGTAGTGATGATTGTTACCTAACTGTGCTTAAAATTTTGCCAACACATCCAGCTGTATACATTAATTACATAGTCTGCTCCTATTTGCCTCAAGCAGAATAGACTTTTTTTTCACAACTGTGAATGAACATCCTTGACAAAGGTATTACTAGATCTTTCTTCACTTGTAATTAAATTCAGATACACATTTTGCTCTGATTAAGTGAACTTAGCTCTGTCTTGCTTTAATCTGTTGTGCTACCTAGCTCTGAGAGAGCATATTTTATAAGCAGAAACCCATTTGAAAATAGAGAGAAACAACAATGTCAAGGGAAATATTTTATTTTGAAGAGGAGAAATTCACTCAGTACAATCATAGTTTTGTAATATATGTCTAATGCTGGTGCTTTAGCATCTTGAAAATGTTACTGTAAGAAATCTACAAAAATGTGTTTTCAGATTTTGGATGTTTTTCTTTAAGAAACAAATGTTAAAGTGTAGCAATGTGTTTATTATCTGTACCTGTCTTTCCAACTCTTTGCAGAATAAAACATGTGTACAAACACTGGAAGGACATGCTCAGAACGTGTCGTGTGTCAGCTTCCATCCTGAATTGCCTATCATAATCACAGGCTCAGAAGACGGTAATTGTGTATTTCCTGATATATAAAGGACAGGGGAAGTACTTGTGGGAGAACTTTTCTTGTGGTGTGGCTACACATCTCATTCCCTTATGTTGAGAGAAGAGATAAAATGCATGTATTTCTTTTTTTCTCTAGGAACTGTACGCATTTGGCATTCAAGCACCTACCGACTGGAAAGTACGCTCAACTATGGTATGGAGAGAGTGTGGTGTGTGGCCAGTTTAAGAGGATCCAATAATGTGGCTTTGGGCTATGATGAAGGCAGCATTATTGTTAAGGTACCATTGATTATTTGAAATGAGAAATGGTGATTCATCGTTGTCCTAGATACAGAGCAGCTGATTTTCTGATTCTGTGATAATATGTAAAATACCGAACATTTAGAGTTTTTAATTGGTGTTTTTAGACAGAGCCAGGGTGTTTCACTAGATATGCTGAACTGTAAAGAAAATCAAGATTCTGTTTTCTCCATCTGCTAAGTTCTTGTGCTATACTTCCTAGCTTGGTCGTGAAGAACCTGCCATGTCCATGGATGCAAATGGAAAAATTATTTGGGCTAAACATTCAGAAGTGCAACAGGCTAACTTGAAAGCTATGGGAGATGCTGAAATTAAAGATGGAGAAAGATTGCCGCTGGCTGTAAAGGATATGGGGAGCTGTGAAATCTATCCTCAAACAATTCAGCACAACCCTAATGGACGGTAATTGATTTTAGGAAAAAAAATACTTAAACATTTCTGATTTCTCTTTTTTTTTTTTCTTTTATCCTGGAAAACTTTGCATGTGCCCTGGTTGTGGCTGAGAGCATATGGAGAACAGGTGTCTCAGAGCCAGGCACTGGAAAATCAGAGTAGTAGATGGCACTCACCTGTAAGAACTCACAGCTTAAACAGACAAGTTGGACATTGTAGATAGGAGAAGGAATATACAAAAAAATGTATAAGGTAGTAGTAGCAAACCACATTCTTTTATCACTTCTTTTTGAATTGTTTTTTCTTAATGGATAAGCTAAATTGAAAGAAAAGATAAAGGGATACAAGGTAATAACAGCAGCAGATTGGAGGCCAAAAAGCAAGAGGGGATAGCAAGTAGCTAGCAACATGAAGTAGAAAAAATCCAGTTATGTAATGTTTTTGGAATATACAAAGCTCTTTTATTCTGTCTGTGTTTGCAGTGATTATATTGGGCTAGGGGCTTCATAACTTTTTAGATAATCTGTGTCCTTGATCTATTGAACTGAACATGGATGTCTGACAACTTGTATTTTTCTCTTGCTCTAGGTTTGTGGTAGTGTGTGGTGATGGTGAATACATCATTTACACAGCTATGGCTTTGAGAAACAAGAGTTTTGGTTCTGCCCAGGAGTTTGTATGGGCACATGATTCTTCAGAGTAAGTGCTGGAAATTTTTCCTTTGTATTAACTTAAATTTGGTGCTGCTAGGTTTCAGTCTATACAAACAGTAAATTGGGCTGAAGACAAAAAACAGTTTGGATAATGAACTTTAAATAACTGCACTACTTTAAGGTTTTCTATTTGTAGCACTCTGCTAATTTTTGAGCATAAATGCAGGTTTTTTTTGTAGCAGCTTATTATTTTAGTAGTTTGCTACTTTGACAGGCAAATAATGTTTTTTACAATGCAATCTCTGTTTAGATACGCAATCAGGGAGAGCAACAGTGTTGTAAAGATATTTAAAAATTTCAAAGAGAAGAAGTCATTCAAACCTGATTTTGGGGCAGAAGGTGAGTATTTACTTCTAGAATATGCATGTAGATGCATTTTTTTGCACAATGCAGACTTCTTCCACCTTTGTTTTCTCGCAGGCATCTACGGTGGCTTCCTGTTGGGGGTCAGATCTGTTAATGGTTTGGCATTCTATGATTGGGAAAACACAGAATTGATACGCAGAATTGAAATTCAGCCCAAACATGTAAGTTTTGAGAGGGAACTGAAGATACTTACATGTCCATGTTTACGGAGTTTTGACTGGACTACTGATTTTCTTTAATGAAGCCAAGCTGTCAATCATGAAGTAATAACTTCTTAAGTTTATCTCTGTCTTGTAGCAAAAGAGAAGAAAATTCCTATGTATGTGTTGGCTTCTCGGTTCCTAAAGCTGCTATGAGAGTTTGTGCAAATTAAAGTTAAAACATACTTTCTCCCTTCTTAACTTGAGGTCTTTAAAACAGTGTCATTATTGATTCTGATACAGATTTTCTGGTCTGACTCGGGTGAGCTTGTCTGCATTGCTACTGAAGAGTCATTCTTCATTCTAAAATATCTGTCAGAAAAAGTTGCAACAGCCCAAGAAACGCATGAAGGAGTCACTGAAGATGGAATTGAAGATGCTTTTGAGGTACGTCTTTTTAAAAATGGAATGTGACTAGGGTTAGAGATCACTGAAGCAAGTCTTGCCAGAGTATAGCAAAGTTAGTCTTTATCATAATACTACAAAATTTTAGTTTCCAGAACATTAAGTGCCAGAGTATACATCTGCCTGAAGAACACTGTTAAATGATTTTATTTGGGATGCTTTGGACTATCCCAGGGGAAAGTACCTGTCTGAAACCCAGTGTTGACACATCTTGATGCCTAGATTTCTCTGTAGTCATCTGTTTGCTATTTACATAGAGTTACAGAGGTTATTTTTAAAATGTGCATTTGGGTAGAATGTTGACATAGGTTAAACTTTTTCTACAATTTTTGTTTTGAAATGTGATTGAAGTTTGAGAATATGTTTAAAAAAAAAAAAAAAACACTTGCTGTGAAACGTCAGAAACAAATTTCATGAGGAAAGTTGTCTTTGATTATCTTGCTTAACACTTAGTTTGGTACTTCTTTCCTGGATTTGAAATTTAGTTAAGTATTAAGGTAGACATTTCTTATGTTACAACATTTTTTGTAAAACTTAAAAGCGTTATTTACAAAACTTCCAATCTGTACCTAAAATTTGTTTTGCAACTTGCCCAACTATCTGTTGAAGTAACAGAATATTACATTCAATTTAAAAACACAATAGTCTTACTGCTATCTAAAAGTAGCTTTTTATGTATCTAATTAAATCAAACTTAATTTGCAGGTTCTTGGTGAGATTCAGGAGATTGTGAAAACAGGCTTGTGGGTAGGTGACTGCTTTATTTATACCAGTTCTGTGAACAGACTCAACTACTACGTTGGAGGAGAAATTGTCACTATTGCCCACTTAGACAGGTAAGTTGCTGCATTAGATTATAAGCAAGCTTTACATCTTTTTTTCAAAAGAAGCTAGGACAAGGTGAACCTTATCACCCTCTTGCCCTGCGATATTACTTTTTATTACATCTTGTGCTAATGTATGTTGTGACGCAGTTAATGTAATCTTGCAGAGAGTAAGCAGTATTACGTGAAAGTGTGGAAATATAGTAAAAGTTGAATTTTTCATGTGAATATTCTTGCTCTGTAAGAAGGTTTTTTTTTTTTTTTTTTTTTGGATGTAGTATTTGGTAGTGGACCTATCCAAGATGAATATTCATTGTTTTGTTTCAGGACAATGTATCTTTTGGGGTATATACCTAAGGACAACCGACTTTATTTGGGTGATAAAGAGCTAAACATTGTTAGCTACTCTTTGCTGGTCTCAGTGCTGGAATATCAAACTGCTGTGATGAGAAGAGACTTCAGTATGGCAGACAAAGTTCTTCCCACAATTCCAAAAGAACAGAGAACCAGAGTTGCACATTTTCTTGAAAAACAGGCAAGAGAACTATTTCTTAGTCATCAAAAACAAAATCAGCTTATTCATGTTTCTAATTGAATTTGTTAAGCAAAAAAACCACAATTAAACAATAACTTCTTCTGTAAAATCTTGTTAGTCATCCACATTTATTAGATAATACTGTAATCTCCTGTTTAGAGGGCTTTTGTTAAAACATCTATAATGCTGTTTGACCTGACAGATCAGAGTTTTACTTTTGGATTTTTATTTTAGGGCTTCAAACAACAAGCTCTTGCAGTATCTATGGATCCAGAGCATCGTTTTGAACTTGCTCTTCAGCTTGGAGAATTAAAAATTGCATATCAGCTTGCAGTGGAAGCAGAGGTAAACATACCATTTCTGGTGATTCATACTAATTCTGAATGTGAGTGAATCTAAGAGGCCCTATAAGAAAAGGCAATGCAGTGCAGCTCTCTGAACACTGTATTTATGTCCCCAGCTTATCATGGGAGTTGTTCTGCCTGTAATTCAAAGAAATCTGAGCTGTGAGATGGGAACAGAAGAATGTTACCTGCCCAGAAAGATACAGGAACTCCTCCTGGAGAGTAAGACTCTCGAATCAAGAACAAAGCCTTAATCTTCAGTATTGAACAGAGAGGGGAGGAATGGCAGGACTGAAGCCTCTGGGCCTTTGTTCCAGCCTTAGCAAACTTAGATCATTTCTGATGTACTAGGAAGACTGACAGGCAGTGATTTGTCCCATAGCTATTATTAAGAGAATTGATCTCACTGTTCCTCTGGCAAAATAATGAAGTGATAAAGAATTAGTTAGACACAATGCCTTTGTTACACATTGAAGGTTAATTTGGGAGCTTTTGTTAAGAGATTATTACTAATTTTCCAAACTTATTTTCTACATTTCATATTTATCATTAAACAGTGAGGGAGAAGGTAGGAAGGTATAGTTGTGTAATGATCTGCATGTAACAGTGTCATGCTGGGAAGCTGCAGTAGTCATTGTATCTTAAAGAGAAGACAAGTATAATGATGGAGTGCAGTACCTTAACAAGTAAACTTAAATTCATATTGAATGCTTTAAAAATCTTTAAATGCTGTTCAAAAATGTGAGCTTTGTTTTTGTTTTTTATTTTCCTCCCTCCCTCCCTCCTTTATGCCATTAGTCAGAACAGAAATGGAAGCAACTTGCTGAACTTGCCATTAGTAAATGCCAGTTTGGCTTAGCCCAGGAGTGTCTCCACCATGCACAAGACTATGGAGGACTACTGCTCCTGGCTACAGCTTCAGGAAATGCTAACATGGTGAATAAGTTAGCTGAAGGAGCAGAAAAAGATGGCAAGAACAATGTTGCATTTATGAGTTACTTCCTGCAGGGAAAGTAAGTATCAAGCAAGAAAGTAAGTATCAAGCAACTTAGTTTTCCTTGGGCTTTCTCCAAATGCTTAACTACAGCTGACTTTGTTTCATGGAGAAAGATAGTGGTACATACGTTTTTAGAAAGGCTAATTCTATTTTATGATGCCTACTTCTTTTAAAATCTGAAATGAAAGCACTTTAAATTTATTAATGTCATAGAATAAACAGCTAATGTAATGCAAAAGTCAGTCTTTTAAACTTGTTGATTAAAATCACGTTTTAAAATCTTTTAGGCTTGATTCATGTTTGGAACTCCTGATTAAAACTGGGCGACTCCCAGAAGCTGCTTTTCTTGCACGGACGTATTTGCCAAGCCAGGTTTCAAGGTAACATCAAAGCATATGTGGAGTATGGATAGTATTGTCAAAAATAGCTGTATACAAAAAATATGATTTGCATCTCCAGGGTTGTTAAATTGTGGCGAGAGAATCTCTCTAAAGTTAACCAAAAAGCTGCTGAGTCCCTTGCTGATCCTACAGAATATGAAAATCTTTTCCCTGGATTAAAGGAAGCTTTTGTTGTTGAAGAATATGTTAAACAAAGTCTTGCTGACCTGCGGCCAGCCACAGAATACCCCCTTGTCACTGTAAGTAAGAAGTGGAAGGTCTTATTTTCTCTAAAAAGAAACATTTGACGTTGTGTAAATTCAGCTTTAAGCAAGCTAGTTAAACCACTTAAACATTCCATGAATGTGTCCGTTTGTTTTTTGTTTTTTTCCTTCTAGCCAAATGAAGAGAGAAACTTACTTGAAGAAGCAAAAGGCTTTGAGTCTTCTGGAGTAATGGCATCTCAGGTCAGTGTTACCATTAAATGATGAAGTCTAAAAGGCAGCTCTGCTATTGTACAGTAACATCTACCCTGGAGAATATTTCAGCATAATGGACAGACTGTTGCTCTTATTAACTTGACTGCAAGCACTGCAGCCCAGTTGCATGTTCTTTTGCCTCAGACTTCTTGACTACAAAAGTAGATTAAGAAAAGTCATTAGTAGTTACAGAATTAATTCTTCTGCGTGGCTGCTTATCTTGGTTTATCTTCTGTTAAACTTTGTGATTATTGACATACATGTTACTAGAGTCTTATAATTGAATTCATCCTGCAGAAAAACAATTGCAGGTTGCACATACAAATGTGCTGCCTCAACTGCTTCTAGCATTCTAAAAGCTCAGTAGCTGGAATCTGGAAACTTAGACGTTACAGTAATTAAAAATGCTTTGTTTTTTTGCTAGTGTGCATGGCTAAGCAATAAGACTATTCCATAAGTAACAGACTAGGAGTCCTGCTCAGTTATTTGGAAATGGCATAGTATTTTCAGTAACTCAGACCGATGTTTTTATCACCTGAGTTGTCAAAGTTTTATGCAGAAAGCACATGACTTCTGTTTAAGCTATAAGCATGCACATTGAAATGAACACTTAAAATTCTTTTTAGAGCTTAAACAGAAGACAAGAACTCTTAATTCTGCTCATGTCAAATACACTTTACATTTGAATGTGAAAGACAGTGTGTTAAAGAGAATGAATGAAGCTAGTGCAGCTCTTTGAGCCTATAAACTTCTAAAAGAACCCCAGTGGCAACTGAGCATAGACAGAGTCACAGCTCTCCATTCTGCCCCTGTATTTTTTCCTTATAGTGAGATGCACTACAAAACTTCATTTACAGTTCTAAGTTAGCTTACTCTGAAGTAGCCTTAGTGACTATTTGCTTCTTGTGTATCAATGCAAATATCACTTAAGCAAAATCAAACTTGTGTGCGCATTTGCTAAAGATACAGAACTAATAACACATTAAGTTAGAATTATCTTGGATTAGAAGCTGAAAACAAGTCCAACACTATTCTTCAATTCTACTTCAGTTCTTGAAAGTAAGTGACACTTGCTGGACATTGTTTTCATTGTATCAGTTCTATCAACTGCTTTGAATTAATGGCAAAAAAAAAAAAAAATAGTAAGCTCCAGGGGAGTGAAGACTAGAACACTTAGTAGCTGTGAATATGTGGTTCTAGAATTACTGAGGGAAAATTTGAAAGAGAACTACCAAGGCTTGGAAGAGGGGCGGAGGGGGAATTATAGGTCTGCTGTTTGTTTACTTGCTTTTTTCAAAATAATTTAAATTCAGAAAAATTTAAGGGATCTCTTTTTCATTAGAAAAAGGCTGAAGAACCAGTTCCATCTCCTAAACCAGAAGTGATGAATACAGTACTGCAGAATTCTGATCTACTTCCAACGAGAGATCAAAAGGTACTGGAATATGTTTTAGAAAGGGAAGGAATGTTGTGGCTAAAGACTAAACTAATAATTTAATTAAACCATACTGGATGTCACTTTCTATCTTGATATGAACCAGACTCCAAAGGTCTAATACAGTGTGTGGATCCCTTCCTGTTGTGTGCAGAAACTATACACAGTAATGTAGAGCATTGTGGGCTTAGAAGGGAACAACAAATGGAGTCAAAACACAGTTGGTCAGAACATAGTAACAAGTTGCAGTGTTGAAAGCTGCTTTCTTACCAAACAAGGCAGCTTTTTTTTTGTGCAGCTTATCTTAGTATATGTACCAGCTGACTGCCTCAAGCTTTGTGTTTTGCAGAATGTTCCAATACCTCATAGAATCATACAGAATACAGCTCCTGCTATCACAACAGCTAGCTAACATGTAACCATGTTAGTATCCTAGTAACCTAGACTTTCTTTTTCCTAGACACTTCTGGACTTGGAAGATGACCTGGATAACTTAGACCTGGAGGATATTGATACCACAGATATCAATTTGGATGAAGAGATCTTAGATGAGTGAACACATTTTTTAAATGACCAAATCAACTACTTACTCCAGACAAAGGAATGAAGTTCTATGGACTACATGCTTCACGTTAACTTGATTTTTATACTGAAGATGGACCGTGTTTGTGTAAGGGAGACGGGGAAACCCAGCAACTGTACAAAAAGAATCAGTTTTCAGTATGTTGAAATTCAAGGTGTAGGCCTGCTTTAGTGCATATTAAAAATGTCTTCATTTACCAGCCAATTCAATAAACCATTTTAAACATTATATTCCTGTTTTCCAGTAAAATGAATTGTGGGCAACTGTTTAGATTCAAGATACACCAGTAAAGAAATTCAACTCAGCCTATATTATCAGCTCAAAGTAAAAAAGAAATAACTGCTCTGAGTTCATTTATAGTGTGTTTGAAACTAACAAGCTTTTGTAGCAATTCCCATGATGTTTTTTGGTACAGATTTTTCTGGAACACACAGTTGTCTAAGGTATTTATTGTGGAATCCTGTACAGAGTGTTTATAAACAGCTCAAACTAATGATGAGCTTTTTATTTCATGAAGCTGTAGAAGTAGCCACTGCTTCCTCATAAGCCTGGAGGGCCAGTTGTATATAGCCTTCTTTCTGTGATTCAGTCTTCACAAAGACCTAGAAACAGGGCAGGACAGGGATTAATGTACAGTTAAGACAGTTGCACAATGACGTTTCATCATTCCCATAGTACATCAGCCAGCTATAACTGAAAACAGGGTGTAGTTATATAAGTTAAAATGTACACAGTTCTAGTTAAATAAGGGAAAAAGAAAGTTAGACTAACTATGCTGCTGGTGTTTAAAAGTCTTCTCTTCTGTAGCTAAATAGGCTTGAAGTAGAAAAGCATACCTTGATCAGATCAACTCCCTGAAGCTTCCTTTCTTCAGCTTCTTTTGCTGACTGACATTCCGGATGAAGCATATGATACAGTGTGATTAAACTTGTAGCATCATCCAGCCTACACAAATAAAGGCTTAGTTATAGCAATTACTTTATCTAAATACTTAGAATTTTCTTGCACACCACAGGCTTTCGTACACTTTCACCTAGTATACAGTCATTAGAATATAGAGCTAAAAAGGCACCCCATAATTTATGGTAATAGCAACCTGTTCATGAGAAGGAAGACCTGAAGTACATGAACACCAAACTGCACTAGGTAAGGTACATAAACTAATTCATGCTATGGGTTAAGCCTGTTCAGCGGTAAAAAAGCTGAAAGCTGTTTATGTAGAATAAGATTAATTACCCAATAAGAAGTGTATTGTAGAACAGCTATGCCAACGAGAAGCCTTCTATCACTGCAGTAACTGGCATATTTCACAGAAATAGTATGAGAAATCTTGTGACACCTAGCCTATGATGAATTTAAAACTGAAAGGGGTTTTACTTGCATAAGTGTAAACATAAGCACAAAGTGGGTGGGTGGCAGATAAAGATGCTCCAAAGTCTGGTGGCTTAAGTTCAGATACTTGTTTTTGCCCTTTACAATTTTGATTCCAAAACAAAAACTGGAACTTCCCTGTATTTCCTCATATCCAAAAGATCTGACCACCTTTTAGAAGTTTCTAACTTCAACAGTAGGAAATGAATGCCATCATTTGAGATCTAATTTTAGAAGTTTCTCCTGGCTCTAGTAACATTTTGAACTGTTAAATATTACTTGCTTCACTAAGCTTTAAATGAGCTTAACAGCTCTTATGGAAAACCATCAATTTAAAATGGAAGTGTGTCAATCAGTGACGATTGTCTAATCTAACAGTTGCGGTCAAGAAGAAAAACTACTTAGGAATTGCTCCAAAATCCAAACCACGCCAGTCTTAAAAACCAAAATCAATATCAGTAGTATACACTTGTTAGAGTTTTAAAATCAGAAGTGCTCAGAGTTGTAAGTGTTCTGACAACTACAGCAGAAATAAAAGTAAAAACCCAACTGTAAAAGGCTAATTTCTGCAGAAACCTACAACCTCACTTGTACTGTAGTTCGTGCTTCCATTCAGAATCTATACAGCTAAAAATTTGAGCTAGCCTAAAATTTCACGCAAATGGAAACTTTTATACATCTTACAGAAATACTGTTTTTCTTTTCAAACAATGGACCTTAATGTTTTCTATTTGTTTAGATAAGCAGAAATAAAACTGGCAAACACCACTTACAAGTCTCTGTGGATCATATCTATTAATAAGCCATCCGTTTTCCTTCTGTTTACTAGGTACCATACCATGCCTCCAAAGTGCCGTGTTGAACGGAGCAGATCATATTTGGCATGTTTCTCAATATCATCATATGTCCGATGATGAACCTAGATACAGACAAGGTTTCAATTTCAATAGTACAGCCAGAGCTTGATGACAGTTTCTCCCCTCTGCCTCTCAGGAGTACTTTTTAATTCATTTTCAGGCCTCCCTAAACTGTGGCAGAAAGCCACAGGCTCAACCGTGTTACTTTAAAGCTTTACACGTTATAATTTGGGGTAACACTGGGATAACCCAGTTCTTAGTACTCACGCACAGACATTTATATGTTAAGAGAAAGCTAAATACTATCTAAGTACTGGCAATCTGGGGAGGGAGGGACATAACCTGAACCTTCATTTCACTGCCCTCAGGTTATAATCTATTCTTTAAGGAGAAAGAAGTTAGAGCAAAGAGGTGAAACGTTACCTTGAAAAAAAGGTAGTTGAAAAATTGCCTAGTGGAAGTTATGCTTTCAGTGATTCAAGAAATTATAACATCTTAAATAGATGTCATAGAAATAATTTCTTAAAGGCGCGTACAGATTAATACATTCACCAGTATACAGTTACTAAATTTAAATATTTCAGTTGGAAGTATATTTTTGTACCTGTTTTTTGTCACAAACATTAGTTTATTTTGTGTACAGTGCTCTCAGATGGACTTCATCAGTTATCTACCTAGTTCTTTCAAATCCTAGCATAGTAGCTAACATGTCTGAAGTAGCACAACTCTGGCTGTTGCCAGTTATGGCTATTATCTTCGATTTTGGTTTGATACCAAAAGGCTATTTTATGTATATGTAGTTCTTCCTATACTGACCAAAATTTTTTAAACAGGTCTCTTTACTCTTCCGGGAGAATTAAGAAAAGCTCATCACAAAGATAACAGGTAACCCATATCAGTGAAAAGAACACACCTGAACAACTTTGGTCCCCAGATAATACTTATGCTTACAAAATAAACCTCTGAAGTTCTTCACTAATGTTATTTTTTTATTAGAAAAATAAAAAGTGAACTTACTCTGATATAGTCAGCTGAATCTGGCTCAAACTGAGCAATGCACATGTTAAGGATATCCTCATGACGGTCTTGCTGAAACACAGTCTAAAACAACAGTTCAAATTCAGGCATAGATTCTGTATCACACTGTTCCAACTATCTAAAATTAATATGGCAGCCAAAACATTTCTCTTCTGGGCAACACAGCAAGCATCACCTTAGTCACAAGACAAAATAACAAAAAGTGCAGTAGCTGCTTTGATGACATGAATGAAATTTTTCCTCAATTTTTGTTTCTGCAACATCAGTTCACATTTTCAGATTAATCTTAGAATTCCATCAATGCATAACAATTAAATGTGGATTTCCAGTATGACTGAATATTTACACCTACCCATGATTCATCTGGTTGCAACCTGGAGTTTTACTGTAAGTATTTTAAGCAAGTTACATTGATAAGCAACTGTTGAAGCATCAATAATTCAAGCACCTTGAAACATACAAACCAACCGGCTTATTCAGAGCTACTGTTCTGTTCAAACAGCACAGCTTTACTAACACAGCACAATCAAATAAGTAAAAATGATTGGTTTTCATAACCAGGATGATCTTACCACAAGGTGTTCATCCTTGAATACCACTGGGGGAATAACTCTGCGCCCTTCCTTTGGGAAGAATATCTGTATCATTCGGTCTCGTTCTTCCCAAGTTGCTTTGCGTAACACACCATTTGGTTCTCTAACTACAATGAAACGTTCCTGAAAAGAAGATAAAAAAAGAGCATTATCTCCCAAAGTGTTCTCTTCATAATCAGAACCATTGTAAATAAGATTCTTGTTTGACAAAGTGCATCAATACCTAAACAACACTAATAATAAGTGTCTTTTCGATTGTTAGTATGTGTTAAATTCATCATTTTTCCCTTTGTGTCTTACACACCTACACCTTAATTTTACTGTATGATGCCAACTGTGTATGCACTTACACTAAAAGCTACAGCTCTGCAAAGTTTAACAGACAACATAACTAATACCCAAAGAAAGGAGTTAGTGTTGCTGCTGGCCTGATTTTACACGTTTAATAATGCATAATAAATTAACAATGCAAGCGTCTTTTGTACTTTTTAAACTTTGTTTCAGAGGTAGAAGCCAAAGTCAAGTAAGGGCAACTGCAAAACAAAAATAATGCAACAAATAAGACAGTATACTCAAATCCATTCACAAGTATATTTGATTTAGGGCTGCAGACAGGAAAGAGTCTGTTGGGATAAGGAAGTTTTCAATACATTGAGACAGAGGAATAAATAGCAGGTTTCTTGAGACAGCTCTCAGACGGAGTAACAGATAGAAGAGTTGGCAATCCATTTCCCAGGATCATACATGTTTGAACCAGACAGACTTCTTAGAATCATAACTATTTGTTGAGTATCTATCCAGCCTCTTATTACTGGTACTTAAAGCTAGATGTTTCATTATACAAACTAGATAAAAGAAAATCTAATTGTCATCTTCATCTCTATACTCCACAGTTCTACTTTACAACTGTTTCTTCACAGCTTTCACGTGAATTCATTTCTCTCTTCTCTTACCCCAATTTTCCACCAGATCTTTGCAATTGTGAAGTAGCCCTGTCTTTTGGTCTACGCACTTACACCTTAAGTAATTCAAGGCCACAGAACGCTTCTAGGAAGTTTGGATAAACTCAGAACTCCCAGTAAATCCTAAGTATCTGCTTTCTAAACAATTAACTATCAGACAGTTCCTTCCATCCCCAAAACCACAACCAAACACAACACCTGTTTTTGAGCATTGGAATGTAATTTATCATCATCGGTTAGAAGGAAACATTTTGAAATATGTTTCTTTGTATTGCCTTGTACTAAAGACTACACTTACAGCTCCTCAGCCTTTTTGCAGACTGCTATAACTGTTTCATTAAAACCTAAAGCTAATTCTGAAATCAAGAATGAAAAGCTCTTAAAACAAATTAATGGGTTGTTACTTACACGATGTGGAATGGAATAAGTTAAATCTGTAAACACATATTTTGCAGTTTCAGTTCCTTCGAGGATTTTGTCTTCTGCTAGCACATCATCAATTGGCTCTCGTTCATTCAAAACAGGAGGCATTGTCAGTTTTTCTTTAGCTTCCTCAATGGCTTTTCTTGTGGCCTTAAAAAAATAGTTAATTAATTTTACAATTAAAAAGAATCACCTTATTGGAAAACTAACATACAATTTTGGGTCAAATAGTTTCATTCAGAGAGAAATTAAAAAGTTTTTTTTCTTTCCTGCAGTTATGGAAAATGTGAGACGCTGATTCAATTTCTATGTAGACGAATCACATGTAAACAATACACCACTATTGTAACACTACTGGAAGAAATTCTAAAATTCAAATCTACATACACCACTGCAAACGCCAAGTTTATTTCAGGCATTTTCCACGGTAAGTTTCCCCCAAAGCATAAACCAGAGTCAAATGTTTATATAATAGCTGTGGTTACTGAAAAACTGGCTTAAGTCAGGCCCCTTTGTCATCTGTACCATGGGCAGACAACAGGAAAACAAGGTAATCAAAGTGCTCCCAAGACTGCAATTTAAACCTCGGATAAACACACTTAACACAGTAAGGAAATGTAAGGAAAAGTGATAATAAAGAGAACCTGTCACTCCAAAAAAAAAAAATCCTTCCATATTCCATAAAAGTCAGGGAAAACAGGATAAATAGAGCTGACCACTTAAAATGAAGAAATACTGATTTACATTAATCTAGAAAACGCCCTGAAACAGCCAAAGAAATGCAGCAGCAATGGTTGCAACAGCAGCACCGAGGAAAGCAGAAGGCCGGGGGCGCGAGGCTTGCCGCTGAGGGCAGAGCTGCCCGGGAAAGGCGGCAGCCTCACCTCCCCCAGCTGAGCTTCCGTCATCAGCTTGTACTTGGGCGGCTTCAGCTCCTTCTTCGCCGGCCGGAAAACCTTCTGCAGGTTCAGCCCTGTCATTTTGTACAGCAAATTCTGAACCGCTTCATCCGTGAAAGAAGGCTTCGCGTCCTTTTTTTCTGCCGAAGGATTTTACACGCCGTTAACCGGGTGCACGGGGA